>JAWPHD010003839.1:0-204346 GCA_037043455.1 Cyrtodaria siliqua
AACACAATGACAACAGGACCAATTTTGACTTAAACGACAACAACAGGCAAGATACCACTTGGACAACAACAACAAAACACAAAGACATCGGGACCAAAGTTAATCAACAAAAAAAACGAGCAAGATACAATTGAACAACAATGACAAAACACAATGAAAACAGGGAAAACATTTAACTTAAACGACAATAACAACGTGACAAAATACCAATCGATCAAACACGACAAAACACAATGACAACAGGACCAGATTTAATCAACAACAACAACCGGGCAAGATAGCAACTGAACAACAACAACAAATGACAATGACAATATCATCAAATTCAATCAACAACAACAACCGGGCAAGACACCAATGGAACAACAGCAAAAAAACACAATGACAACAGGAACCAATTTAGCATAAACAACAACAACCTGTCATGATATTGATTGCACAACAACAACAAAACACAACAGGACCAATTCTTTACTAAAATGACAACAACCTGGTAAGATACCAATTGGAGTACAACAAAACACAGTACCAATTTTAACTTAAACGACAACACCTACCCGACAAGATACCAATCGATCAAAAACAACAAAACACAATGACAACAGGACCAATTTGAACTTAAACTACAACAACAATCGGGCAAGATACCAATTGAACAACAACAACAAAACACAATGACAACATGAACCAATTTAACATAAACAACAACAACAACCTGTCAAGATATTGATTGGGCAACAACAACAAAACTCAATGACAACAGGACCAATTTTAACTTAAAATGCAACAACAACAACAATAACCTGGCAAGATTCTGATTGGACAACACCAATCAAACAAAATGACCACTGGACCAATTTTAACTTAAATGGCAACAACAACCTGACACGATATTGATTGAACAACAACAACCAAATTCAATAACAACAGAACCAAAATTAACATATAGAACAACAACAACCAGGCAAGATATTGATTAGACAACAACAACAAAAGACAATGACATGAGGAACAAATTTTAATTTAATCAGTAAAACAACCGGGAATCATATTGATTCGACAGCAACAAAACACAATGACAACAGTAACAAATTCAATCAACAACAACAACCAGGCAAGATATCGACTGGACAATAACAACAAAACACAATGACAACAGGACCAAATTTAATCAACAACAACAACCGGACAAAATATTGATTGAACAACAACCAAATTCAATAACAACAGCAACAAAATTAACATACAGAACAACAAGAACCAGGCAATATATTGATTGGACAACAACAACAAAAGACAATGACCAGAGGAAGAAAATTAAATTTAATCAGTAAAAACAACCGGAAATCATATCGATTCGACAGCAACAACAAAACACAATGACAACAGTATCAAATTCAATCAACAACAACAACCGGGCAAGATACCAATTTAACAACAACAAAACACAATGACAACAGGACCAATTTTAACTTAAATGACAACAACAACAACAACCTGACAAGATACTGATTAAACAACAACAAACAAATATAATGACAACAGGAAATTTGTTCACTTAAATGACAACAACCTGATAAGATACCAATTGAACAACAAAACAAAGTACCAATTTTAACTTAAATGGCAACAACAACAACCTGGCAAGATACTGATTGGACAACAACAATGAAACACAATGACAACTGGACCAAATTTAATCAACAACAACAACCGGGCAAGTTACCAACTGAACAACAAAAAACAACGACAACAGGACCACATTTAATCAACAACCGGGCAAGATACCAATTGAACAACAACAACAAAACACAATCACAACAGGATCAATTTTAACTTAAACAACAACAACACCCAGGAAAGATAACAAGTGGACAACAACAACAAAACAAAATGACAACATTACCAACTATAACTTAAACGACAACAACAAACTGACAAGACACCAACAGATCAAAAACAACAAAACACAATGACAACGGACCAATTTTATCTTAAACAACAACAACAACCAGGCAAGATACCAAATGGACAACAACAACAAAACACAATTCCAATAGGACCAATTTTAATTAAAATGACAACAACAACCTGCCAAGATACCAATCGATCAAAAACAACAAAACACAATGACAACAGGACCAAATTTAATCAACAACAACCGAGCAAGATACCAATTGGACAACAACAACCCAATGACCACAGGACCAATTTTAACTTAAATGGCAACAACAACCTGGCAAGATATTGACTGAACACAATGACAATATGACCAAATTTAATCAACAACAACAACCGGGCAAGATACCAATTTAACAACAACAACAAAACACAATGACAAACGGACAAATTTTAACTTAAACAACAACAACAACCTGCCAAGATATTGATTGCACAACAACAACAAAACACAATGACAACAGGACCAATTTAACTTAAATGGCAACAACAACAACAACAACCTGGAGATATTGATTCAACAACAACAACAAAATATAATGACAAAAGGACCAATTTTCACTAAAATGACAACAACCTGGTAAGATACCAATTGGAGAACAAAAAACACAGTACCAATTTTAACTTAAACGACAACACCTACCCGACAAGATACCAATCGATCAAAAACAACAAAACACATTGACAACAGGACCAATTTGAACTTAAACTAGAACAACAATCGGGCAAGATACCAATTGAACAACAACAACAAAACACAATGACAAACGGACCAATTTTAACTTAAACGACAACAACAACCTGTCAAGATATTGATTGCACAACAACAACAAAACACAATGTCAACAGGACCAATTTTCAATTAAACAACAACAAACTGATAAGATACCAACTGGACAACAACAACAAAACACAATGACAACAGGACCGATTTTAACTAAAATGACAACAACTGGGTAAGACACCATATGAACTACAACAACAAAACACAATGAAAACATGACCAGTTTTGACTTAAAATAACAATACAACTGGGCAAGATACCAATTTAACAACAACAACAAAACACAATGACAACATTACCAACTATAACTTAAACGACAACAACAAACTGACAAGATAACAACTGATCAAAAACAACAAAACACAATGACAACAGACCAATTTTAACTTAAACAACAACAACAACCAGGCAAGATACCAACTGGAAAACAACAGCAAAACAATGACAACGGGACCATTTATAACTTAAAAGACCACAACAATCTGACAAGATACCAACTGATCAAAAACAACAAAACACAATGACAACAGGACCAAGTTTAATCAACAACAACAACCAAGCAAGATACCAGGTGAACAACAACAAAACACAATGACAACAGGACCAATTTTAACTTAAATGGCAACAACAACCTGGCAAGATACTGATTGAACAACAACAACAAAATACAATAACAACATAACCAAAATTAACATACAGAACAACAAAAACCAAGCAAGATATCAACTGACAATAAAAATATTCAGGCTTATTTCAGTTTTACTTTCGTTAAATTTGTGAATAAGGGAATTCGCCAGGGCGATGTCTTTAGACCTATTTAATTACTTTTGAAATATGTAAATCGCGTAAGATGTTGCTTGGTATAACATAATGGACGCAGTATCCTCCTCGTTTGATAAATTCAATATTTATCAGGCACTCGTGTGAGATCATTATTAAACATCGATAAGATAAAAAAAAACTAGATGCTGGTAGACACAATTGTAAAAAAAAGAGTCACCCTCCCACTAAAACTACGATTTAATTTGTGAATAGAGGAATTCGCCAGGGCGATGTCTTTAGACCAATTTAATTTCTTTTGCAAATGGCGTAAGATGCTGCATGGTATAACAATAGGGGATACATTTTGTGCAGAAAGTCGTTTTAAAAAAATGCTTTAATATGGCAAACACATCTTCTCAGTTTAATGACTTCAAACATATACTTAATATTTCATAACAAGCTAGCTGCGTACAGGCAATTTAATAAAAATCTAACATGTCATTGAAAAAGACAACGTGTTTTTTCTCACCTTCATGATCATTGTCTCTACTCTAAGAAATTAGAAGAAAATACGGATTAATATGTGATAATTGTGCAGGAAGTCGATTTTAAAAAATGCTTTGGTATATCAAACACATCTTCTCAGTTTAATAACTTCAAACGTATACACTTAATATTTCATAATAGGCCTCATACAGTCAATTTAATAATGATCTAGCATGTCATTGAAAAACAGAATACGTTTTTTCTCACCTTCATGATATTCACCTGCGAAGAAATTAGAAAAAAATGTACGGGGTGGGGGTCATTGTTTTTCAGTTTCAATTAATAGTTAAAAAGAAATAATCCACTTTGCAAAATATGTCGGTACTAAATACATGTAGTAGTGAGTCGTCGGCGTAACAATACCACATATACTTGCCTGAAAACTAAACATCAAACAACTTTTCTATGTTTTTATTAAATTATAAACGTACAGTCATACAATGATATAGGTTCGGGCACGCGGGTATACAATAGGAAATGAAATTAATCTGATTGCACTTGTTTTTCGTTATCTCCGGTACTATTCTGCACATAATCAACAGATTCATGTACGAACTTGTGCACCGATATAAATATATTTGCTGATCAAACTTCTACCTGAAAAGAAAGTTGTAATATGTTTAGAGAGCAATATTGCACTGAATTGCCAATTCCGATACTACGTTAATTTCAAGGCTTTTGGTGAAATACAAATGGTTGGGCAATTTAAGTGTAAAACAGTTTACATTATCTAAATAAGTATTTTAATTGAATTAAATTGGAATATATATATATATATATATATATATATATATATATATATAGTCGGTGCGACTATAAATTCCAATTTATTTGAACAGCAAGCTCATTTTAAAGGTTTACACATTTTGTGCATGTAATTGGTAGAACTCTACTTGTTTTTATCAATATAATGTTGCTTCATAATTTGATTAATACTCCTCGTCACAATCAAGCATTTGCTGTGTGTGCGTGCCTATATTTATTACATTACATACATGTACTTGGTGGCCCGTGATTGGAAATATTCTATTCGATTCTAAAAAAAAATGGCCGACGTCGAAGGAAAAAACAAATTTTAATCCGAGATACGCGGCATCCTTCACGCCGAGGTACGCGGAGTTCACAGGTGTGCACTTTTGCTTAATTGGATTCTACGCGGAGTAACTCGGAGTGGCTATCACGGCAATAGCGTACTTTCGCCGCGTGAATTCGCCGAGGACAAACACCGACTCCGCGTAGATACGCGCGAAACTCGATACGACCAAACTCGGCGAATCTAGTGAAGTGTGTGTTTCGCGCGAGCTGTACTGTATATAGGAGTGAGCTTGTCGGTCGGTCGGTCCATCGGTCGGTCTGTTGGTTTTGACGGTGTCGGTCCATCGACCATTGTTGTCTTGTGGTTGCCATGTTTATTTGACAAGGCGGTATTGTGGGGGTATTAATCACTTTCAGTGATAACTCTAGTTACCTTTGGTATAAAGTTTATCGCAGAATTAAAAGATAACCATGCTAAGATGTTCAATCTGGGACTGTATGTCGTTTCTTTTACGGTGTGCGAAATTAGTATTGTGGCAACACAGTACCGGAGCCGTAAAGCGTAATTTCAAACCGTAAAACCAACCACATACCATCCCAGATTGAAAATCTTAGCATGGTTATCTCAATTCTAATGCTTTTCCATTTAAATGCCAGAAATATAAAGTAAAATCATACTTACACACTTGTTTTTCTGTTAGAACTCCAATTCATTGGTAACGGTAATGTGATGTCGGTCGGTAATGTGATGTCGCATACTTTTCGGATGGTAAATCAGGCGTTTTACGGTCACAAAAAAATTCAAAATGTTGATGTCTTCATATTTTTGAAAGCTATTTCAGGCAGGAAAGTCTCAGTAGGTGGTGAAATGATTTCATCAACAAGCTCATAGATGATGGTAAGTCAGATTTTAAATTTAATGATCTTTCCTCTAAAAAAATAATTAAAGGTAAATAATAGTAATACCTGTAATCACGAACAACCCAAATATAAAAATAATAAATCAATGCATGACTTTAGAAATTTACATGAATGGTGTTTTAGGGCAAGTCAACACATAAATAGGTGGTATTGTGCAGGAAAAATTATGCAAATGAGAAATAAATCGTCATTTGGTGTCCGGAAATATAACTTTCCAAAATTAATTCATTTTTGCCAATGTCCGAATATTTTGAGAGGGAACGGTAAATTAACATTCTACAGTAAGTATTTTTAATTGTGATGTTCGGGGCAATCTCACCTTCGAATTTACGGTAATTACGAAAATCCATCCATTAATTATCACTTATTGGTAATTATTCTGCTATTCTATAAACTGTCTAAAATTACGGTACACAACTTGGGCAAACTGTAAAACCTGTGAAATCAGTACACCGAGACACACTTTACACGCGGGTAGAGTTAGTTATGCGGTGAGTGAGCGGTACACTGTTTGATCTGTGGAACTGTCACGTTCTAGTCACAAGTGTAGGTATATGCTGGCTAGTGCGGAATGTGTAATAGTATACTGTGCTATATGCGATTCAATCCACAACAATGAACTAATGAACAATTATGACAGTTAGTTTATTAAATTAAATTATTATATTTTGTTTGAAATGTAGCAATGAACTTTATTGAATAATGAGACAATGCAATTTTTAAACATGTTGATTATTTTATTACAAAATAAAAACATATAAGGTATCGCAGAAAATAAATTAAAATTATAAAATAGTCGTGTTCTTTGTCCATTTAATTGCACCATCATGTTATTCCTCAAATCGAAGCTAAAAAACAAAGCATGCCATGCTTATAGTATGAAATAAAAAATAGTAGTTGTACAGACACCAAATCGCACAGCACTTTACCTGTGCAGTAGGAACGCCAGCCCTATGGCGTAGGAATATTTATCAAACAAGGTCAAGTGATAAAATCGATAACAAAATGACATTATTGGGAAAATTGTCACTGGTCAGATTTATTCACCTCTTATTTATAAACTGTGATTATGACAAAACACAATCACAGATCGTTGTTAAAGTAATAATATTCACAAACTACATTAGTCGAACATAATTGGTGTACACTTCGTGTAATTCCCATTAATAGTTAAAGGTATTTTTCAAAGGGATGAATTTATGTTGTTTTAAGGTTTAAATTGCCAAAAATGCGCTTTTAAATCAAAATCGATTTATTTTGTCATTTTAGAAGCGAGAATAAAAACAAATGCATGTACGCGTAGATAAATCTTTCCTCTGTCCATATGCAAATTTTTAATGAAATCGGAGACAAGTACTTTTTTTTCCCCAAAATTAACTTACATGACCCACGGACGCAAAGACGGCATAATGCATATACATTTACGGACGCGACCGGGTACACAAGAAATGAAATAATTCCATTATTTCAATACATATATTTCAAGTGTATGTATCCATGCATTCCAGATTAAATTTCTGATCTATACATCCTTTTGGTTTATGCCGGAGTGCTCAGAATAGGGTTTAACAAACCAAATTGTAACGGTACGTCGGGAAAGGAAGTGAGGATAGTGGAAATATATGTTGCAGTGCTAATTTTCTGAATCCGAAAAAAAAGCAAAAAAAAGAAAAGTTTTAACAACGAGAATGATTTTTTTTTCTTGAAAGTGTTCATTGACATGTGTACTATTAAAACCCAAAATTTAAAGTCAATCAGAAAAAAGTATTTTTTTTCCCCAAAATTAACAAAGTACACCGTGTTCGCTAAAATATGAACAATCGCCTTTCGAAGTTAATGTACACGCGGGATATAAAACCATGAAATTATGAAATCCTTTTTAAGAGATATATTGATTTCAAAATTGTTTTGTATTTAATAAATTATTAGAGTAGAATGTTCACCGTTTTTCTCAAGGACACCATTACGGTAGTATCCCTGCAACCCCGCCCCTCATTCCACCCCCACCACCCTCCATACCGTATTGATTAAGTTGTATCAAGGATTTGTACAATAAGATTGTACAAATCCTTGGTTGTATATAGCTGCGAATGCGCAGTTTTAATCAAATTCGATTTATTTCATCATTTTAGAAGCGAGAGAAAAAAACAAAAGCATGTACGCGTAAATACATCAGTCCTCTGTAGATATGTAAAATATAAAAAAAATCGGAGGCAAGTACTTTCTTCTCCCGAAAATTAACGAAGTACACCGTAATCGTTTAAATACGCCGAATCGACGTTCCAAATCGATGTTCGCACGGAATACAATTGTGGAATTATGAATTCATTTATAAAGATACATCGATTTCAGCATTGTTCAGTAGTTGTTATACTATTGATGTAGTTTGTTCACAGTATTTATGAGAGCAACATTACGGTAGTATCCCTCCAACCCCGTGGGCTTCCCCCCTCCAACCCGTACACACAATACGTGTATTGCTGAGAATGCGACTTTTATTCAAATCGATTTATTTCGTCATTTTAGAAGCGAGCATAATAATAAAATCATATAGATACATCTCTCCTCTGTATATATGTAGAATTTCAATAAACGGAGACAAGTACTAATTAAGTAACAGGACCGTCCGACCCAAAGACGGCAACATTCATATTCATTAAGGAAAGACGACCGGCTACAGAAACAATTAAATAATTTCGTTATGTAAACACATATATCTAAAATGTATGTGTTCATGTATTTTACACTAACTTTTTTTATCTATACATGCTTTGGGTTTATGTCAGAGTGGCCAATTTATTTTAACAAACAATGTTGCAACGGTATATCGGAAAATGAAATCATGATGGCGGCAATATACGTTGCAGAGTTAATTTTCGAAATCAGAAAAAGCGATAAACTAATATAAGTTTAACAGGCAGAAAGAAGTATATTCTATTAACTGTTCTTTTAAAACTGAGGGGGCGACTCGAGTTTTAAAGAAAGCAAGATTGGCATGTGTCCCTTTAACCAAGTAAATAAATGACTGACGAGTAACATACATGCTACTGTCAGTAACAAACATGATTATGTGTAGACTCGAAGATTTCATAACATAAACGTGGACATGACATTGTGTCAATGGAGCACTTGCCAGATGTGTGGTGTTGTGAAACACTGTACGCGTGAATCCAAAAAGTGCGGGTCGTTTATATTTATATGACATATATAGTTATATATATATATTTATATATATTATTCTTTTATATTTATATGGTACCAGAACGCAGTCATACTCACTACTATATTGAAAGTAAATACTGAATATACATGTGCGGTGCGTTACGATCTGTAGTATTTGAAAACAGACATATTAAACATTTCCCTGAACATATATACTATATTCATAGAATTATTATTTCCTGGAAAAAAAATACATGTTTGTTTTCAGCAGTTGAAATCTACTATATTCTACGAATATTGCTACTTTGAAAATTTCAATACGTCTGTTTTCATCAAATAGCATGTTTTGTTTGTTTTAATATATCTATTTTTTAATTTATGATTTAAAAAAAAAAATGGATGATCGGAATATGTCTTACACACTGTTGAATCCTGTAATTTAACAACAAGTGGTTTGGTTCACAGGCGACAGTATCGGTGAACAAAACCACTTGTTTTACCGGATTCAACATCGTGCAAGAAAATATTCATATATTATACCATTAATATTATAACATGTGTGTTGTAACATATGCTTATCCTTGGATAGTGGATGTCTGCAGGGAACTTGACCTTTTACCTAAAAATCAAACGATCATCCTCTTTCCACTGTCCACCAATGAAGTTTCATGAAATTTGCTTTAGGTAAGAGGAAAAACTGTGTGGGCAATACTTTTCATTTTCCGGTCATGGTAACGGACCTTTCAACTACTGACTTCAAAATAAACAGGGATTATCATTTCACCAAAGGCATTCAAAGTATGAAGTTTTATGAAATTAGCTTCAGAGAAAGTAATAAAGAGTTTGTACAAAGTTTCGTCAAAATCCAACAAGTAGCGCAGACAAGATTTGTGACGGACGAACGGAAAGGCCAAATATAATCTGTCTCACCTACCACATTGTGGTGGAAGACATAAATATAAAGACAATATTTTAGTTCATATGTATACTTTATTAAGCAAATAATTGAGCGAACATAAACTTCAGCATTGACTCTGGCCAGTGGTGTACATGGAGTCTTCTTCCACATGACGTGCAGACTGAAAGAAAAGAAAGACATAGAATAAAAAGTTAATATAAGTCGAGCAGAGTATTCAATTTGAATCAGGTGTTGCGAGGGGAGTAGCATGTTTAGGGGAATGGGACAGTTTAAAATTTAATTATTGTTTAACGCTTCATCAACACGTTGTTTAGGTTATTTCGAGCCGCCCCAAAGAGAGGAGGAAAGATACATAGGCATCCAGGAACCCTGCCCTACGCTTACTACCGATTAGATACCTATGGTTCTTTAACGTGCTTGGAGGACAGACTCCGATACACAGGACCACCCGGTTTACGTTCCCATCAGACGAACGAGGCTAGCAGGACACATCGAAGTAACCCATTGGCGCCAGTAAGAATTGAATCCGTGTTCACTGGATTCAAAGCCGATATGCTATAAACTTCCCTTGACCAAAACTGAGTAAACGGCACATCAAGTAAAGGGTCAATACATATTATATTGTGTATCATACGAGTATATGATTGAACTGACATGATTATAGAACCATTTTAATGTATGTTTCACCCAACAGTACAGCAAGAATCTATTATATGGAAAGTAAAATCTGACAGAGGGTGCAATGCTCTATAAGCCATTTTTACTAGAAGGGGAATAAAATACAAGTGTTGCCAAAAATCTAAAATTGTTAAATTTTACACGGTTTGTCCATAGGATATTTTACTTTAATGACTTAGTAAGGTCATTTTACATGGGGAGAAAACATTAATATACAACTATTTATTTTCTCTCTCAAAACCTGGTGATGCCGCTAGTTTTAGAAATAAAACATGATTAAATAGGGCAGTTGAGAAGACACTTTTGTAGATGTGTGGTCTGTTCTGATGTGAAAATGTGTAAAACAGACACAAGATTGGAAATTTGCTCTGTGTCTCTTTAATAAATTGGGGACCCATCACATAGACCAATTAGATGATGTTAAAGGGACACACGGCAATCTTGAAGTATATATCAAGCTTTAACATTAGCATCTCCATTTGTTAACCTGGTAACATTTTAAATTTAAACCTGCTTGCATTAAAAGTTAAATAAAAGTGTTTCATTTTGTCTTCGTTATTCTATCAAATAATTAACTATATTATAGGTGCACTAGTATCAACAGTAAGTAATGTGTAAAACAATTTCTTCTGAACTATTCTAATAAATAATATTAATGATGCACAAATGCAAACTATGCAGAAAAATTAACCGAACTCCAGAAGTTTTAAACAAATAAAGACTGCCTAGTGTCCCTTTAACACAACTTGTTTTCGCATGTATCCAGTACATGTAGTCATATGACAATCACGCTGCACTATCACTGATTTATTTTTTACTCTAACTTTGAACAGCACCGTGCAAGCATAACACAAGCTCCATTTAAAGAACTACACAAGTGCAAACAGTTTTTAAAAAGGCTCTTACCTCCATATGATCCAATGGCATTTAATACGGCTTGACACTCTGAAGTCGTCAGTACAATTCACTTAGAGCTGCTCAAGGGCACGATTCACATTTGAGGCCTCTCTGAAAACAACAACAATCCAATGTCAATGATCAAACAGACATAGTTTATCCTTTGTTATACATAATGTAACATATTTAAAAAAGAAAAGATAAAAGAAGAACTAAATTGAATAAAGCATGAATACTACTTGTGCTCAATAACACGGTTAATGTAATAAAAACATCTCTCATCATTCATTATACATGTAAAATATAATGTAGCCCAACTGGAGATCCATTAAAACATTGTTCCACTTTCACAGCATATTTCCAGCCCATGGAATAGTCATTTCTTTTGAGACACACTGGAGGCAAGCGTAGTAGCTCCACCGTCTTAAAGGCTTTTAAGTGAAATGTACTTTCTCGAAATTGTGTTGTTTTTTTCGCAACAGAAAGTATGTAGTAAATGTAAATAAATGTAAATTCAAAATCACTTCCTTGCCTCAAAACTTTACTGTACATAAATATGAATCTGACCGATTTCAGTCAAATTACATTGTTTCAATGGTAGTTGTATCGGGTTATATATTCACGAATGTGCGAGAAAATGGGGATAACATAACGATATAGAGACAACGCTAACTATTTAAATTCATGCATCTGAGGGGTGGGGTTGGAGGGGGTTTCTAGTTTTTTTTACCCCCTCCTTGTTTTCGGTATGCAAGCTCCATCTACCCCCACACCCCCATCTACCGTACTTGGGTGGGGGCGGGGTGCGGGGGACATTGATAGCATTTCTACTAGCAATTGTTTTATTCCACGAAACGCTCTACAGTTTACAGTACATCCAGTTACTGGAAAGATCGGAGTACACGAAAAACACTTATAGTGATTATGAACTTTCTATTATACACTATACACTACTTTTTTAGGCACTGTATTTGGCCAATGTCTAAATATGCACGATCTAAAAGGGGGGTGTACTGTTTATTAACAAACACATTTTAATGACAAAACAAATACCTTGATCATAGACCTCCAGCAGCAGACAATAATCCCAAATCCAACTTGCAACAACATGTCAATTTCACGTGTCAAGTTATGTCACGGTGACCTGTCAGTCACCAACACTGCATCGTGTTGACACATAATGGGACGTTATTTCGTCCGGTAAGGTATTAGTGTTTACATAATATACGGTATGAAACACTGTACGCGTGTTGTTAGACTCCATAGGTACCCGTAGTGCTCGCCGAAGTAGCGCGCCCAATTTCGGGTGTAAAAAAATGGCGTCTGTTTTAATTGAAAATTCGTAAAATAGTCCGTAAAATACAAAGAAATAGTCCATGTTCGCGGAGTTAAAATGCGAACAGAACTGATCATATGTTATAGGTCCGTGGCGTTCCTACTGGTGTGAGCGAGTCCGTATTTTATTTGCTGATAATGGAATGGCCCACTAGCTACTACAGCGACAACACAAAACAACCCGTAACACCTACATTGGAATGGTTTTACCTGGTTTAAACAATTGTTTCAACACGCGCCTGACCGATTACACAGAATTTATATGGATGTATGTTTATAGCATGGGTCAGTAATAATGTAACTGTTTCAAAATGGCTCGTTAATAACAGTAAAAAATCACATTCAAAAACTTTTTATTTAATTGCATCAAACAAGTTACAATTAAATTCATTGAAGTATATTCTGCTGCCTCTGTTGGTAATTATCGAGATGCAATCAGCAATTAGAAGAAGTCGTTGATCGTAATTTTAACTCGTCATTTTCGGCGAATAGTTCATCTTTTCCCGCTGTCCGAATGTATAAAACCATCAAAACTATTGAAATAAGATTAATTTCTTAATATGTCCGAACACTAGTTTTATTATATCCTTCAATTAATTAGGTGTCTGGAATTAATGAGTGTCCGGACTCATTGAGTTAGGTGTCTGGAATTAATGAGTGTCCGGACTCATTGAGTAAATACGGTAGGTATCGAAAACTTAAAACCAATGCTGAAACCTGACGCAATTCCCCGATTCTCCGATTTGCAGACCCACAGACGGAGACACAGTCACAGGATGAAGACATTGAAGAATCCAATACCATGAGTTTATTTGTATTATTCGTTTATTGTTTTCATTTATGCTTTATACGCTCAAAATTAAAGTGGATGGGGAAAACAAAATGTGTTCAACATTTTCCACTTCGCTCGCAT
Source organism: Cyrtodaria siliqua (assembly GCA_037043455.1). NCBI lineage: Eukaryota > Metazoa > Mollusca > Bivalvia > Adapedonta > Hiatellidae > Cyrtodaria > Cyrtodaria siliqua. Next base: position 13,912 of record JAWPHD010003839.1, read on the forward strand.
TGTTTACTTCGTTTGTGTCCGCCATTTTCGTTTCTAATGGACCATGGGTAATGCGTGACGTCAACAGGGGTTTTCCATTCGGCTGTTTCCGTGAAACCTCAGTTACGTTTCCGTGACAGGTGTGTATTAGGGGCAAATGTACCGTATGGATTCGTGATTTACCGATGAACGAATAGGTTTACGATGTTGACAGAAGTATTTTTAGAAACTGCTAATCATTATCTTTGTAATACAAAGGGAAGTTATTTCAATTTGGAGGACCCTTTAATAGATTTGGCAAATATTGGGCGTGGCATGGATTGAAAAACAAGCCCCAAGCATGGGGTTTAACAATTGGGCTGCCGGTAAGCACAAAAGACCATTATGGCAAGCCCTTACAGCAAAAAGCAATAAGCAATAAAGCAGATTGAATATTACAATATTAAGGACATAAATACATGTGCACCAAATTAAATGTTCCTTATGAAAGCAACTTTTCTGATAAGCATTTAAGCAAGTGTTGAAAGCACAGTTGATATTCAAGCATAATTACAAGTGCACCGCATTCAATCAATTCAAATGTTTTTTATCAATTCGTACGGACAGCAAATTTGTATATAATTTATGTTTAGATTACAATTCAGTTTCTGGGTATACAGGAGCTGAATAAAGTTAAACTGAAACTTATATGTCCTTCCTTTCACACCTTCACTGCCCGCCGATAATTAAACACTACAACATTTAAATGCATCAACTTGCTGTAATCCAAAACTTCCAGCAAGTATGTAAGTGCCCTTAATGTCCATGCCACACCAGTAATGGTTGACTATGTAAGTGGATCCAGAGGAAGACATCAACTGAAAATATATAACTCAGAGAAAGCAACATGATCTTGCAACATAAAATACTATCTTTTGAACAGAAGTATTGACAAATAATGAAATGTCTTATATGAACTTATTGTACTTATACAACTTCATAACACTATTATCGATTTCAGTCAATGATCCTGTGGGCTGGGAGGGAGGGAATTTAAGTTGTTAACAGTAAGCTCAAAGCACATCTTACCTCTTTGAAAAACCAAGATGCCGGTGTACATGTACGAACAACTGCACCGTGAAATTTACTCCATAAGTCCAAACGCTAATTTTGTGTCCTCCAATAACCGTTGACTATAACAGATATTATAGTCCGTATTATCTTTATGTTCCACGTGAATGATTATTTTGCGGATTTGTGGCCTTTTTCCCAGTGGAGGAGACAGCTGTTTTTACCAAAAACAACCTCTAGTTCTTTTTAAATTGCAGAACAATAAGACACGGAATCACTGATGTGGTTGGAAATGCTGAAAACGAAAAAGGGACGTGCAATTGATGAACATCTCAGGATGACAATGTTGATGAAGAATGTCTCTGTGTTGAGACTTTTAGCTGAAAAGTGAGTATGGCTAATAACTTTCAAAGTACTAGGTCTGTAGCAACGATACTTTGTACATATCACCGTATGAGTCAGCTGAACAAAAACAAAATTGTAATCGACACAAATTGTTACTTTACTTAACAAGTTTCAAAAGGATTTAAACAATAAATGCATTAATTGAAGATAAAACGTTTAACAGAATGACATAAACTTACACTACTGTCTTCTATTTGACTAAAAAGTGGATGTTATTGACCAGCTCCAGTTCTACTATATGAACGGAACACAACATTTATGAATATATGAGTTATAATGAAAATTGAAATTAATTTAATCTTTCATTAATAGGTTACTATTGGTAAAGTAAGCCAAAATAAAAGCAAGCAAGGTCCAACAAGAGAGATGCTAGTTGGAGATCTAGTGTTAACCGACTCTCTGGTACTGCCAAGAATTTCCACAGTTAGCCAAGGTCTTGCAAATAAATAAAACAGTTACTATTTTATGGTACAAAGGATACAGAATGACCTCATGGACCCCAGCAACTAGATCAGTCAAAGGCCAACACCGAAAGAGGGAGCCTTTCCATGACACAATAAACAAATGTGTGATTTGGCTATGGAATTTTTCCTTAACTCCATCAGGCATGTTGCCAAAAACTTTTAAGGATGCAATAGATGAATATATAGAAGACATGTGAACTATTATATTATTACTTACACAGATTTCCAGCAGGGTGTACGGGAATATTCTAAACTGTTTGCTTTCATTTCACTCATTTTACTAATTGTTTGATTTTATTTCACTCATTTTACCCTGAGCCGAAGGCGAATGGTGAAATGAAGTCAGACAGATTGGAATATTCCCATATTCTGCCGGAAATCTGTGTAATGAATTTATCACCATTTCCGAATGACTATCTAGAGATATTGATAGATATAAAAGGAAATTATGAACACTCTAGGGCCTTCATTATTAACCGGATCTTGACGAAACTTTGACAGTGTCTTTATATCAATGAAAGCTCGGAAAATGTTCAAAAAAACAGCCAGATCGGAATAATTTCACCGGAGTTATGGCCCTTGTTTTGCTGAAAAATGCCATATTAAGCTTTGTGAACACTAGCACTTTCATTTATTATTTGATCTTTGCCAAACTTGCACAGATTGTTAATATCAATGAAAGCTTGGACAAGGTCGAAAACCAGCCATTAGCAGCAGAGTTATTAAACTTCATTTAGTTAAAAATGGTATATTTTGCCTCGTTAAGACGATAGGGCCTTCATCTTTCATCCGATCTTTACCAAACTTTACCAGATTGTTTATATAAATGAAAGTTTGGAAAAATTCGAAAACCAGCCAGATCGGACCAGTAACAGCGGAGTTATGGTCGTTGATTTAGTTAAACATGCTATATCTTAACTATAGGGCCTTTATCTTTCATCCGATCTTTATGAAACTTTACCAGATTGTTAATATCAATGACAGCTCTGGCAAGTTCGAAAACCAGCTAGATCGGACCATTAACAGCGGAGTTATTGCCCTTCATTTAGTTAAAAATGCTATATTTTGTCTCGTTAATTTGACAGTGCCTTTATCTTTCATCCGATCTTTACGAAACTTTACCAGATTGTTTATATCAATTTCGAAAACTAGCCAGATCGGACCAGTATCAGTTGAGTTATGACCCTTGATTTAGTTAAAAATCCTGTATTTTGCCTCAAGAGGATAGGGCCTTCGTCAGACGATAGGGCCTTACATGGAGTCATGGCCCTTGATTTTTTTAAAATTATGTATTGGTCTCATTAAAACGAAAGGGTCTTCATTTGGCAGGATTTCATTGAAACTTTGCTGGGATGATCAGTACCAAGCCTAGTTGTACAGTCACCGTGTTCCAGTTGAATGATTTTGGCGGAGTTGTAGCCCTTTAAAGGTTTTAATACACAAACTTTGTTCTGACTAGTTCTTCTGAACCCCCGGCTGGATTAAAAGAAACTTTTTAGGGATGATCAATTCTTTGTCTAGTGTAAAACATCGCCGTGTTCCGGTTGAATGATTTTTGGCAGAGTTATGGCCCTTTAAAGGTTTTAATACACAAACTTTGTCTAATCTACTTCTCCTGAACCCCTCACCAGATTTCAATGAAACTGCAGGGATGATCAGCACCAAGCCTAGTTGTGCATGTCATCGTCGCGTTCCGGTGTACAGATATTTGGCAGAGTTATGGCCCTTTAAAGGATTTTGATAGCACGGGCTAGTTCTCCTGAACCCCTGGCTGGATATAGACGAAACTTGACATGGATGATCAGTATCAAGCCTAGTTGTGCATATCTTCACCATATTGCGGTTGAATGATTTTTGGCAGAGTTATGGCCCTTTAAATGTTTTAATACACCAACTTTGTCTAGTTTAGTTCTCCTGAACCTCTGGCTGGATTTCAACGAAACTGCAGGGATGATCAGTACCAATCCTAGTTGCGTATATTATGACCATGTTCTGGTTGAATGATTTTTGAAAGACTTATGGCCCCTTATACATAAACTTTATCTTGAGCCAGTAGAGCATCCACAGGCCCTCGTGTGCCTCTTTATTTATATTTTTTCCTTCTTGTCTCGCCTTTTCGAAGAAAAAAAGAGACATAGGTGTTGCTTTTCCGGCGGCGGTGGCGGCGGCGGCGGCGGCGGCATCAACATTCAAGTTTTGCGTTTAGGTCATTTTCTCACAAACTGTATGCACTAGACCTTTCAAACTTTGCTTATAGTTGTATCATGGGTGGTACATTGCAACGTGACAAAGTAAATGTGGAAGTGACCTTGACCCTCCAAGCAAAGGGCAGATAACTTACTAATGTTTAGGTTCAACTTTTGCGTTTAGGTCACTTTTTCACAAACTGTATGCGCTAGACCTTTCAAACTTTGCTTATAGTTGTATCTTGGGTGGTACATGGCAACGTGACAAAGCAAATGTTGTCAATTGTCATCTTGCCCGGTTGTTGATGTTGATTAAATTTGGTCCTGTTGTTGCTGTCGAATCAATATTATTCTTGATTAAATTAAAATTTGGTCCTGTTGGCAATCTGTTTTGTTGTTTTTGTTCAGTTGGTATCTTGCCTGGTTGTTGTTGTTGTTTATGTTAAAATTGGTCCTGTTGTCATTGTGTTTTGTTGTTGTTGTTCAACTGGTATCTTGCCCGGTTGTTGTTGTTGATTTAATTTGGTCCTGTTGTCATTGTGTTTTGTTGTTTTTGACTGATTGGTATCTTGTCAGGTTGGTGTTGTCGTTTAAGTTAAAGTCCTGTTGGAATTGTGTTTTGTTGTTGTTGTCCAATTGGTATCTTGCCAGGTTGTTGTCATTTAAGTGAAATTTGGTCCTGTTTTTGTCTCGCCTTTTCGAAGACAAAAAGAGACATAGGTGTTGCTTTTCCGGCGGCGGCGGCGTCAACATTCAAGTTTTGCGTTTAGGTCATTTTCTCACAAACTATATGCACTAGACCTTTCAAAATTTGCTTATAGTTGTATCTTGGGTGGTACATCGCAACGTAACAAAGTAAATGTGGAAATGACCTTGACCCTCCAAGCAAAGGGCAGATAACTTAATAATTTTTAGGTTCAACTTTTGCGTTTAGGTCACTTTTTCACAAACTGTATGCACTAGACCTTTAAAACTTTGCTTATAGTTGTATCTTGAGTAGTACATCGCAACGTGACAAAGCAAATGTGGAAGTGACCTTGACCCTCCAAGCAAAGGGCAGATAACTTAATAATTTTTAGGTTCAACTTTTGCGTTTAGATCACTTTTTCACAAACTGTATGCACTAGACCTTTAAAGCTTTGCTGATTGTTGCATCTTGAGTGGTACATCGCAACGTGATCAAGAAAATGTGGAAGTGACCTTGACCGTCCATGCAAGGGCAGATAACCTTATAATTTTTACCTTCAACTTTGGCGTTTAGGTCACTTTTTCATAAACTGTATGCACTAAGACTTTTCAAACTTTGCTTATAGTTGTATCTTGAGTGGTACATTGCAACGTGACAAAGCAAATGTGGATACTATGCTTATGGTCCTCTACCAAGTTTGTTCAAATGGTGACCCAGGGGTCACATTTGGCCCCACTCCGGGGGTCACAGTATTACATAGGCTTGTATAGGGAAAAACTGCAAAATAATCTTCTCTGGAACCACATGGCACAGAGCTCTGATGTATTACATGAAGCATCAGCTTATGGTCATCTACTAAGTTTGTTCAAATGGTGACCCTGGGGTCAAATTTGTCCCCGCCCCAAGGGTCACAGTTTTACATAGACTTATATAGGATTTTTTATTTAAAAATCTTGTTCTCGGAAACTACAAGAGCCAGAGGTTTGTTATTTTGCATTTACTATAAGCTTATGGTCCTTTCTTAACCAAGTTTGTTCAAATGGTGACCATGGGGTCACATTTGGCCCCGTCCCAAGGGTCACATGTTTTACATAGACATGTATAGGGAAAAACTTAAGAAATCTTCTCTGAAACTGCAAGAGCCAGAGGTTTAATATTTTGCATTTGCTATAAGCTTATGGTCCTCTACCAATTTTGTTTAAATGGTGACCCTGGGGTCACATTTGGCCCCGCCCCGGGGGTCCCAGTTCACATAGGCTTGTATAGGGAAAAACTTAAAAAATCTTCTTCTCTGGAACTGCAAGAGCCAGAGGTTTAATATTTTGCATTTGCTATAAGCTTATGGTCCTCTACCAAGTTTGTTCAAATGGTGACCCTGGTGTCAAATTTGGCCGTGTCCCTGGGGTCACAGTTTTACATAGACTTATATAGGAAACCCATTAAAGTCTTCTTCTCTGGAACTACAAGAGCCATAGGTTTAATAATTTGCATTTTCTATACTCTTATGGTCCTTTACCAAGTTTGTTCAAATGGTGACTGTGGGGTCACATTTGGCCCCACCCCAGGCCGGTCATGTTTTACATAGACTTGTATAGGGAAAAACTTAAAAAATCTTCTTCTCTGAAACCACAAAGCCCTCATATATTACATGTAGCTTACCAAACTTTGTCAGTGTCTTTATATCAATGTTATTATACACAACAGAGTCCACATTTCTTGAACAGTCTTAACCAAACTTGCACAGATTGTATATGACCATAAGATTTCGAAGAAGTTTGATAATGTGCCAGTACTCAGGTGATCGATTTAGGGCCATCTTGTTTTATTTATTATCAGCTTATAGATCCTTTACCAAGTTTGTTCAAATTGTGACCCTGGGCTCAGATTTGGCCCCGCCCCAGTGGTCACAGTTTTACAGAGACTTATATAGGGAAAAACTTCAAAAAAAATCTTCTCTGAAATTACAGAAGCTAAAGGTTTAATATTTTGTATTTATTATCAGCTTATGTTCCTCTAAAAAAGTATTCAAATGGTGACCCTGGGGTCTAATTTGGCGCCGACCCAGGGGTCACAGTTTTATATAGACTTATGTATAGGGAAAAACTTTAAAAATCTTTTCGGAAAACTGCAAGAGTCAAAGGTTAATATTTTTTATTTACACTCAGCTTATGGTCCTCTATCAAGTTGTTTGAATGGTGACCCTGGGGTCAAATTTGGCCCCTCCCCAGGGTCACATGTTTTACATAGAGTTACATAGGTAAAAACTTTTAAAAAAGTCGTCTTCTCTGAAACTACAAGAGACAGAGGTTTATTATGTTGTATTTACCATCAGCTTATGGTCATCTACCAAGTTTGTTCAAATGGTGATACTGGAGTCAAATTTGGCCCTATCCCCGGGGTCACATGTTTTATATAGACTATATTGGGACCAACTTAAAAAATCTTCTTTTCTGAAATTACAAGAGCCAACAGTTTAAAATTCTGTATTTACTCTCAGCTTATGGTCCTCTACCAACTTTATTCAAATGGTGACCCTGTGGTCAAATTTGGCCCCGTCCCTGGGTCACATGTGAAAGTTGGTTTGAGTTTTTATATTAACGAAAGTTTGATTTGTTTTAAAGCCAGCCAAACTTGAGCCAATTGAGCCAGATACATCCCTCCCCCATATCTTGGTAATTGAAGACAGTTTATATAAAACTAGTTTGGTATTGCCATATCTGACACACAATTCTTCTATCCTCCCCCACCCCACCATGGACACCATATAGCCAGTAGAGCGATACAGGCCCTCTTGGGCCTCTTGTTAGCTCGACTGATCAGAGATCAGCAGAGCTTATGCCGTGGTGCATCGTCCATCCGTCCGTCCGCCTGTAAAGTTTTATTTGTAGCGACTACTCCTCTGAAACTAATGGATGGATATTCATGAAACTTTACAGAAGTGTTGCCCATGAAGTCTAGTTGATCCTAGCAAAAATTCATGTTGATATGAAATCCAAGATGGCCGCCAAAGCTAAAAATAGATTTTTAAAATACAAGTTTGTAGCGACTACTTCTTGAAAACTATAAGTGATATTGATATGGGACTTTTTCCAAAATGATCAGCATGACATGATGTCGGTCGCTGTCAAAAATCGTTTTGATTCGACGTTAAACATGGCTGCCAGAGGCCATCTTTGTTTATATAGAGATATATAGTAAAAACTTGTAGCGACTACTCCTCTGAAACTACTTGGAGGATTTTCATGCAACTTTATAGGAATGTTGCTCTTGATGTGTAATTGATCCTAGCAAAATTTCAGATCGGCCAGAAATTCAAGATGGCCGCCACAGCTAAAAAAAAAAGAAGTTTGTAGCGACTACTTCTTGAAAACTATGAGTGATATTGATATGGGACTTTTTCTAAAATGATCAGCATGACATGATGTTGATCTGAGTCGAACATTATTTGGATTCGATGTTAAACATGGCTGCCAGTGGCCATCTTTGTTTACATAGAGTTATATAGTACAAACTTGTAGCGACTACTCCTCTGAAACTACTTGACGGATGTTCATGAAACTTCACAGGAATGTTCCTCTTGATGTCTAGTTGATCCTAGAAAAATTTCAGGCTGGCCGGAAATTCAAAATGGCCGCCACGGCTAAACATAGATTTAAAATAAATAAATTTGTAGCGACTACTTCTTGAAAACTGTAAGTGATATTGATATGGGACTTTCTCTAAAATGATCAGCATGACATGATGTTGATCCTTGTCGAAATTTATTTCTATGCAACTTTAAACATGGCCGCTAGATTTATATAGTAAAAACTACTCCTGAAACTACATGACACATTTTTATGAAACTTCACAGGAATGTTGCTCTTGATGCCTAATTGATCCCAGAATTATTTTTTTAGGTCGGCCGGAAATTCAAGATGGCCACCACGGCTAAACATAGATTTTTAAAAACAAGTTTGTAGAGACTACTTCTTGAAAACTGTAAGTGATATTGATATGGGACTTTTTCTGAAATGATCAACATGACAAGATGTTGATCCTTGTCGAAAATTATTTTGATTCGACATTAAACATGGCTGCCAGTGGCCATCTTTGTTTACCTAGAGTTATATAGTAGAAACTTCAACTTGTAGCGACTACTCCTCTGAAACTACTTGACAGTTTTTTATGAAACTTCACAGGAATGCTGACCTAGCTATCAAAATCTATCAGTAGAGCTTCAAGGTCATTGACCTCTTGTTTTTATTTTACATGCAAGTTAACTGACATACATATAAAATGAGACATATCTAAAAATTAATACTAGCTTTACTAACAAGTAGCATGTTGAACCTAAATTACATGACTGAATTACAATAACGGTGTGTGTCTAACCCAGGTTAGATGGACACTGCATGTCTAACCCAGGTTACGTAGACTGTGCGTGTCTAACCCAGGTTAGATAAACAGTGCATGTCTAACCCCTGTTTGATAGATGGTGCGTGTCTAACCCAGGTTAGATAGACGGTGCGTGTCTAACCCAGGTTAGATAAACAGTGCATGTCAAACCCAGGTTAGATTCAGGTTAGATAAACAGTGCATGTCTAACCCAGGTTAGATGGACACTGCATGTCTAACCCAGGTTAGATAGATATTACATGTCTAACCCAGGTTAGATAAACGGTGCCTATCTAACCCAGTTCAGATTAACGGTACATGTCTAACCCAGGTTAGATAGACGGTGCTTGTATAACCCATGTTAGGAAAACGGTGCTTATCTAACCAAGGTTAGGTCGACAGTGCATGTCTAACCAAAGTTAGATAAATGGTGCATGTCTAACATAATCTAGAGAAAAACGCAAAAAAAGGTATAAACACAGTATGGATAAGTTAGATTATATAAGTTATTATAATCTATCTAAACATGAAATATAGTTTCATGCCTTATTACTGTGAATTTTAGATTAAGTGGCACATTCTGTGTTCATATAATACTCAGTTTAAAGATCAAGTACAAACAAGGCAGAATATGGCATTTTCAGTGGTGTTACTAATCGTTTGTGAACTCATCCGCGCTTTCACTGATATAAAGACGCTAGCAAAGTTTGGTAAATATCCGAGTAATGATGAAGGAAGGAAGGGCCTATCATGTTCACAAGGCAAACGGTAACAGACGGAAGGACAACTCGCCATCCCTTAAGCTCTGCTGGCCAGGTCGGATTAGTAATAACAGAGTACCAGAGTTATGGCCCTCTTTTGATGAAAATGCCATACACTCCAGCACCTTCAATTTGTATTTGATCTTTACCAACCTTTGCCAGATTGTTGATATTAATGAAATGTTTCACAAGTTCGAAAATTAACCAGAACGGATTAACAACACAATAGTTTTGGCCATTGATTCATTGAAAAATGCCATATTCAGCCTTGTCAAGACTAGCACCTTCATTTTGTATATGATATTTACCAAACTTGGCCAAATTGTTGATATTAATGAATTCTTGGACAAGTTCGAAAACCAGCCAGACTGGATTAGCAACACCAGCGTTATGGCCCTTGACTTGTTGAAAAATGTCATATTCAGCCTTGTGAACACTCTAGCACCTTCATTTTGTATTTTATCATTACCAAACTTGGTCAGATTGCTAATATTAATGAAATCTCGGATATGATTGAAAACCAGCTACATGTATATCGGATTAGTAACACCAGAGTTATGGGCCTTGATTTATTGAAAAAATACCATATTCTGCCTGGTGAACATTATAGCACCTTCATTTTGTATTTGATCTTGACACAACTTTGCCAGATTGTTGAGATTGGATCAGTTCGAAAAACAGCTAGATAAGATTAGTAACACCATAATTATGTCCTTTAATAATTGGAAAAAAATAAAAGACCACCCACACCTAAAGAAACAAAAAAAAACATCCTGACAACAAAATCTTCATGTTTTGTGATCACTCTAGCAAATTCTACTAAAATTAACTTGGTCAGATTGCTTATATTAATGAGAGCTCAGATACGGTTGAAATCCAGCCAAATCAGATTAGTATCACCCAGAGTTTTGGCCCTTGATTTATTGAAAAAGGCTATGTTTTCTTTGTTAAATCTCTAGGTAAGTAATTCTTCAGTTAACAGCTTGGTCAGAGGGAATATATCAATGATAGAACAAGTTTAACATCTTCAGTTATCAGCTTGGTCAGAGGGAATATATCAATGATAGAACAAGTTTAACAATCACCCAAATTTGAGCAACCCCAACTCTTCGGCCTCTTTGCTATGTGTGGTGTCAAAGAAGATTTAAACAAACCTATTTTGAAAACAAGAGGGCCAAGATGGCCCTAGATAGCTCACCTGGTAATCATGAATAATAAGTCTGCTGTGTCTAGTCTGGCATGGTTTTTTTAATTTGTCCCACTTTCTTCTATGAATGAGATTCATAAAAATGGGTGGGTTGGGGAGGGGGTGGTGGGGTATATGGATGGGTATGAATCAGGCAACTTGTTTAAGCTTTTATTGGTATTAATATTCTAAACAAATTTGGTAAAGATCAGATAAAAATGAAGTAGCTACAGATTTAACAAAGGAAAATATAGCATTTTTCAATAAATCAAGGGCCATAACTATGTTGTTACTGTTTTTCAGCTGTTTTTCAACAGATCCAGCTGTTTTTCGAACTTGTCCAAGATTTCAATGATATACAGTGATTTGCACAACTAGACATCATACTGAGGCTTCCTGCCAAATTTCGTAGAAATCCAACAATCTGTTTAGGAGGAGTAGCGCCAACAAGAAATTTAAAGTAAAAATGTTCTAGGGCCATAACACCGTCAAAAATCAGCGAACCGGAACAAAAGCGTGATATGTACAACTAGACATCTTACCAATGCTTCCTGCCAAGTTTCATTGAAATCCAACAAGGCGTTTAGGAGGAGTAGCGCTGAAAAGAACTCCGTCAAAAAATGTACAACTAGACATCCTGATAAGTTTCATCAAATCCAACACGGCATTTAAAAATAAATAAATAAATAGTTAAAAAATATTTAATTAAAGGGACATTGTCCGTAAGTAAGCAGCTATTGAGCATAACCAAATAGCTGTCTGATTTTTATTTAGTGAAAGGTATACAAGAAAACATGAGCAAAGACCCAAATAAGTCAGTAGTAATATATTCGTGAGTTTGAAAAAAAAGAAAAGAGTTTTATTTATTGTTTGTAAACAATGTGGGTCCCACAAGGTTTTCTATATAGTATGTATTGCATAATATACATGGCCCGCTTAATTCAGTAGGTTCTCAACTAATGTGCTCTCACTATTATTATCCACAAGTGTAATTTTAGTTTGGGCAGCGAGTTTAAACTCACAAAGAGGTACTTCTTTTTTTTGTACCGCTATTGAATTCCGTCAAACAATCTTGTTTTTATTTAGTAAATATTCAATAATGGTAAGTGTTTAATGTTTGTCAACATAATTATTTCATGTATTATAAGCTAAAAGATACGGACATTGTCCCTTTAAAAAACAAAAAAGAAACATTATTTAAAAAAAAAAAAAATAAATAAATAAATAAATAAATAAAACAAAAAAAACTGTGTAAATTTGGTTAAGATTGCTCAAGAAATGTGGCCTTTATTGTGTTAACAACGTCGTACGGCATTTTTTGCTCATTCAGGGCCCATAACTTTGGTGTTACAGGTCCGATCTGGCCCATTATCAAACTTGTCTGAGATCTTATGGTCATATGCAATCTGTGCAAGTTTGGTTAAGATTGCTCAAGTAATGTATCCTCTATCATGTAAACAAGCTAGAAGTTGACGAGAGACAGACGACGGATGAAGAGTGGTCACAATAGCTCACCACAAGCTCAATCTACAATAAAATGTTTGGTATCAAAGATTTTTCTGAATTTCCCTATATTAGTTTCTGTAAAACGTGATTTTTTGGACCCCCTGGTTGCAGCCAATTGTGACCCAGGAAGCTTGAACAAATGTACAGTTTTGATAGTCTTGGACTTGGTGCAGATTTCTTCAAACCAGCAGATCAGGAGGCATTTGTTTAAGGTTTCAACTATTTATAGTAATAGTGGCCATCTTGGTTTACCATTGAATTAATTAGTACTACTTTGAAAGATATTGACCACAGTATTATCCATGTAAAATGTGGTCTAAATAAGCCAGTCGGTTTCAGTGAAGTCATTTTAAGTTAACGGACGGACGGACAGATGGACAGAAGTGTAGAAAAGAAAGACACATTATGAAAAGTTATTTATTTTGGTAATATAAATCAAAAATAAATAGTAAAAAACATATATTTAAAAAATTATATATAAAAACATTAACAATAAATAACATTTTATCACAATGATGTACCTGTGAGTCAGTGCATATGTGAGTCAGTGGACATACACAAAAACATACCTGTGATACAATACAGTGGCAAAGTTTCATTAATATCCATTCAGTTTAACATTACATTTTTATGATATTTACCAACATTCTCCATTTCAATGAGATGCTGTTTCTGAGAAGAGTTTTTAGAAATGTCAGAGTGGTTTAATACTTCTCTAAATAATTTCAGGACCATCCCTTCTTTATTTCAATACGATTTAAGTTTGCATCATTGCAAAGTTTAAATACACATTGCATACCAACAATGGACATGTTTCTGTATTCTTTAGGAACATTTTACACCAAAAATTAAAAAAATTAGGATTTTTGAAATTTCAATTAAATGCATTTTCCCCCCAAATTTTTTATTTTGTATTATTTTCATGACTGTTGATTCCTTAACAAACATACATCACCATTTCTTTAGAATAACTCTACAGATAAACGTGCAGTGCCAAATATGCAAATAGGTCTTGAACATTTTACTTCCTTTTGGATGGGAAAAAAAATAAGCGTTTCTTCAAAACTGTTCGGTGTATAAATTTAAACTGTCAAAGGTTAGTAAATTTTGGGGAAAATTATAATAGTGCGTCCATAGTTCCAATGGTAGGGACAAAAAGTAATGAATAAATTGACAAAAAATAATAAAACTTTTAGTATTGTTGTTTTGGTGCAAATTAATGATTTTTAGAAATTGTCAAAAATCTCCGATTCTTTTTAATTAACAGAAAAATGCATGTCGACATTATGTTCTTTTATGTAATGCAGAAGACCTGACAATGTCCAGTTTAATGCAGCATTGCTTACACATTCTGTGTAAACCTCTGAATAATGTAGCCAATTTCACCGGTAAGCATATGGAGAAATATGCTCGCGGTCCTTAACTTATTTTGAGGAGTATAGTATGAATTGTACACAAGAAGTTTGGTCAAAAATGATCCAGTAGTTTCAAAAAAGGTTGCTTTTGTACACCAGAGCTAAAGCAAAAATGCCATTTTCCAACTTGTTGCCACCTTACTGCTATTATTCAAAGTAACTGTCCAGAAGACAGAGCACTTCCCCTTTTCCTCTCATTGTCAACCAAGATCCTACTTTGCTAATGAGATTATCTTATAAGCCTAAAAGCCTTAAAGATAAACACAGATGAACACATTTCTATTACAACAAAATCAGGATATGATCCAACCCATCTGATAAAACTATTTGTAATTCTATCACACTGTATGTAAAATTACACCCCTCCCTATGTGCCAACAAGGGTGACACAATTAAAATAAAGTACAGTCCATGCAGGCATCAATCATCGAGATGTTCTTGTGCCTACATAGTCTCGGCCTGCCAATACCATATCATGCATATGTCTTATTTACAGATATCGGTCTGGGCAGATTTTATTTGCACGTTTTTTCATGCACAGTCAACATTTTTATGTCGTCATGTTGTAAATAAACGTGAAATCACTTTTTGATGCACCAGATATATTTTAAGACTCTGTGGAATTAAACTTAATTAACTTGAAGATACATTTTATGGAAGACTCACAAAACCTCTCAAAGTCTTGCCCAAATCACCCCCGACATAAGGGGCAATTTCAAACTTCCGTTTTCCCCAGGCCTAGTTTCTGAAGATCATAGCATAGCGAAGAAATCAGAAAGCATGCCAGGTGACCGAGGCTAGTCCCTACATGGTGTCTACAAAATTAAACATATTTTAACAGACTTTAAAAGTTTTTCATCCTTTTTGATTGCACAATGTCAAACATTGGTTTAAAAGTCTTTCTTTTTGAATTTGTGCATTTATATATACAGTTCTTTAATTCATATAAAACATCACAGACCTAATATTAGGTCTGTGAAAACATTAAGTTCATGTGATAACCTACATTTCATGCATTAACCAAATAATCAGAGATCTCGGGCACAAAATGGAAGCCCAACGATTCTTTATGCATAAACACACGGCCATGTATACAGGACCATGATATACACTACAGTCCGTACTCACTAATGTTGAAATTCTGCTTACTTTGAGTCATGGACCCAATATTATAACTACTATTTTAATGTAATTTGACTTCACATGAAAACAAATTAATGTCAACATGCTGAATCACAAACTTATTCCAACTTTCCTGGTCCCTAACATACATTTTGGCTGTATTTTACTCCGACAAAGGCAAGTTTAATCTATCAGCATGGAAGTTTAGTGTAAAGTAACAAAAGGTGAAATTGTTGAGTTTTGAACATTTGACACTATTGAAACATTCCGTGTGTCATGTTAGTAATGAATCAATGTATTTGACCCGATGTACATTTTACAAAATGAAAATAATAACTGTTCGTTATCTCATTTGTAGCCAGTTAACTTTTTTTTTTCCGTTAATGATTTTGGTTTCTGTTCAAAACCTTGAAATCCTGATTTTGTAAATCTGATTCAGTGTTAACACACACACTGACCCCTAGGTTTGTCCCTGTTTCAGTTCCTGTGCACGTCTCTCCTCCCTCCATTTCTGAATCAAGTTCATCATCTTGTCACTCTTGTCCTGCTGCTCCTGAGGTGGCAACCGATCAAACTCTCCAGGCTCAAACTTACGACCAAACAAATCCAGCTGAAATACATACCAATAGATATTAAAACAAGTCAATGACCAAGATACGATCTAGTTTTTGATAATCAGATGAACCATTTTAACAGATTTATCATTCTTGCTTGCCAGAAATGGTACCTTTGTTAATTCTCTGGCACAAGCTGTCACTTATCAAGGAATGATTGTATTGACAAATCAGAGGTTGAAGCAGAAATGTGAACAGATCAATTATTGATTGATAATTTATGTCAAATGCAATTGTTTCATTCAATTTAAAAAAGTTTAAAGTTCAAGTCAAATAATTCTATCAACAAGAGGCGAAAGAAGCCGTGTAACACTCTACTGTCTACATCTAAATAATATTGAAGAATAAAGTTTATTTATTTATTTTCAAAGTGACAAAAAAGCAATGCCACAAAATATTACTTGTGCAAAACAATTTAATTCTTTGTTAACAAATGCATAATTAATTATTTAGATTAAAATTAGTTTTAATATGAAACTAGTTGTTATAGACAGGTCACAAACATTTAACTTAATCCAGGGCAGTAACTACGTAACACATGCTTTTACTTTTCAAATGAAATTTGATGAAAATAAGAAGGCATTTACCCAAGTTATCATTTAAAAAATTCAAAGGCAGTAACTCGATAACACATATATCAGTTTAACTCATACAATATATAGTTAAAACAAAACTTTAAATAAAATTTTGTGAAAATTAAAAGCAATTTTCTAGAGTTGAAAGCAAGCTGAAAATTCCTAATTGAACATAATCAAGGGCAATAACTCTATACCGCATGCGTCAATTAATGTCATTGTCAAACTCATCCAAGACCTCATTGAATGAATGAATGAATGAATGGTGTTTTATGGCACGTCGACACATAAATAGTTCATAGTGTGCGCAAAAACCGATGAAAGATGAAATAAACTTTCAAATACAATCTGGTGAAATTGCTGTTACTGTTTTATAAACAAGCTCAAAATGTACAGGCTACAGATGGACCATGGATAAATTGTCATGACATAAGGCCAAATAAAAAAATACCTGTGTTTTCGGTGGCCGACTGACCCTAATTTTAAGGGACCTAAAACCTTTTATGACAACAAAAACACCATAAATCTGAACAATGATTTATCACATCTCTTCCCTCTTGGAAGTGAAGCATAACACCATTCTATATTTTCTGTAATCCACTGGTCACTGGTGGTACGTTATATGCATATTATTACCAAATTACACAGCAAAAGTGGAAAATATTTAGGAAACTTAGGTAAGCCATATGATTTGCCTGGAATGTCATATGATACATTCAGAGTTTAAGGTTTTCCTTTCAGGTAAACAATGCGATGCTAATTAACTATTAAACTTCTTCAATTAAATTGAATCTGATTGTATATTTACAATTTACATTCTGATATCTGTTATGTGTCTGTTTGGTACCTCTGATATCTGTAATGTGTCTGTTTGGTACCTCTGATATATGTTATGTGTCTGTTTGGTACCTCAGATATTTTGACAGATATAATATAGTTTAGTATCTTTATCTTGAAACATGATATAAACATGGTTATCATAAGACAAAACAAATGGATGACATTACTAAATAGTCATACCTGTGCTTGTTTGATATCTCTAATATTCTGGTGTAGATATCCCTCTGTCTTCTTGTCCAGGATATCTTTATCTTGACCATCAGCATGGGCAACTATAATTCATAATACTTGAAAATGATATAACCTCTGAGGGGATGAAGCATACCTACTGACACCAGAAACAAACATACTCATCCCTGCTGACTTCATAATAAAACACAATACAATTCTCATCCCTGCAGACACCAAAACAAACTCCAGAGGAGTTCCATGATTATAATGTCCAGTCAGACATGTCACTAGTGGGACTACATGATTATAATGTCCAGTCAGACATGTCACCAGTGGGACTCCATGATTATAATGTCCAGTCAGACATGTCACCAGTGGGACTCTGTGATTATAATGTCCAGTCAGACATGTCACCAGTGGTACTCCATGATCATAATGTCCAGACAGACATGTCACCAGTGGCACTCTATGATTATAATGTCCAGACAGACATGTCACCAGTGGAACTACAAGATAATAATGTCCAGTCAAGACATGTCACAAGTGTATCTCCATGATTATAATGTCCAGTCAGACATGTAACAAGTGGTACTCCATGATTATAATGTCCAGTCAGACATGTCACCAGTGGTACTCCATGATTATAATGTCCAGACAGACATTTTACCAGTGGAACTACATGATTATAATGTCCAGTCAAGACATGTCACAAGAGGAACTCCATGATTATAATGTTCAGTCAGACATGTCACCAGTAGGACTCCATTGATTATAATGTCCAGTCAGACATGTAACCAGTGGTACTCCATGATTATAATGTCCAGTGATTATAATGTCGCCAGTGGTACTCCATGATTATAATGTCCAGTCAGACATGTCACTAGTGGGACTACATGATTATAATGTCCAGTCAGACATGTCACCAGTGGGACTCCATGATTATAATGTCCAGTCAGACATGTCACCAGTGGGACTCTGTGATTATAATGTCCAGTCAGACATGTCACCAGTGGTACTCCATGATTATAATGTCCAGACAGACATGTCACCAGTGGCACTCTATGATTATAATGTCCAGTCAGACATGTCACCAGTGGTACTCCATGATTATAATGTCCAGACAGACATTTTACCAGTGGAACTACAAGATTATAATGTCCAGTCAAGACATTTCATAAGTGTATCTCCATGATTATAATGTCCAGTCAGACATGTAACAAGTGGTACTCCATGATTATAATGTCCAGTCAGACATGTCACCAGTGGTACTCCATGATTATAATGTCCAGACAGACATTTTACCAGTGGAACTACATGATTATAATGTCCAGTCAAGACATGTCACAAGAGGAACTCCATGATTATAATGTTCAGTCAGACATGTCACCAGTAGGACTCCATTGATTATAATGTCCAGTCAGACATGTAACCAGTGGTACTCCATGATTATAATATCCAGTGATTATAATGTCGCCAGTGGTACTCCATGATTATAATGTCCAGAAAGACATGTCATGAGTGGCACTCTATGATTATAATGTCCAGTCAGACATGTAACCAGTGGTACTCCATGATTATAATGTCCAGTCAGACATGTCACCAGTGGTGGTACTCCATGATTATAATGTCCAGACAGACATGTCACCTGTGGTACTCCATGATTATAATGTCCAGTCAGACATGTCACCAGTGGTACTCCATGATTATAATGTCCAATCAGACATGTAACCAGTGGTACTCCATGATTATAATGTCCAATCAGACATGTCACCAATGGTTCTCCATGATTATAATTCCAGACAGACATTTTACCAGTGGAACTCCATGATTATAATGTCCATTCAAGACATGTCCCAAGTGGAACTCCATGATTATAATGTCCTGTCATACATGTCACCAGTGGTACTCCAAGAGTATAACATCCAGACATGTCACCAGTGGAACTTGGTGATTATAATGTCCAGTCAGACATGTCACCAGTGGTACTCCATGATTATAATGTCCAATCAGACATGTCACCAGTGGAACTCCATGATTATAATGTCCTGTCAGACATGTCACAAGTGGTACTCAATGATTATAATGTCCAGACAGACATGTCACCAGTGGGACTGTGATTATAATGTCCAATCAAGACATATCACCAATGGTTCTCCATGATTATAATGTCCAATCAGACATGTTACAAGTGGGACTCCGTGATTATAATTTCCAGTCAGAAATGTCACCAGTGGTACTCCATGATTATAATGTCCAGTCAGACATGTCACCAGTGGTACTCCATGATTATAATGTCCAGTCAGACATGTCACCAGTGGTACTCTGTGATTATAATGTCCGGACAGAAATGTTACCAGTGGTACTCCATGATTATAATGTCCAGTCGGATATGTCACCAGTGGTACTCCATGATTATAATGTCCAGTCAGACATGTCACCAGTGGTACTCTGTGATTATAATGTCCAGACAGAAATGTTACCAGTGGTACTCCATGAATTATAATATCCAGTCAGACATGTCACCAGTGGTACTGCATTATTATAATGTCCAGTCAGACATGTCATCAGTGGGACTCCATGATTATAATGTCCAATCAGACATGTCATCAGTGGGACTCCATGATTATAATGTCCAATCAGACATGTCACCAGTGGTACTGCATGATTATAATGTCCAGTCAGATATGTCACCAGTGGTACTCCATGATTATAATGTCCAGTCAGACATGTCACCAGTGGTACTCCATGATTATAATGTCCAATTAGACATGTAACCAGTGGTACTCCATGATTATAATGTCCAGTCGGATATGTCACCAGTGGTACTCCATGATTATAATGTCCAGTCAGACATGTCACCAGTGGTACTCCATGATTATAATGTCCAGTCAGACATGTCACCAGTGGTACTCCATGATTATAATGTCCAGTCCAGTCAGACATGTCATCAGTGGGACTCCATGATTATAATGTCCAATCAGACATGTAACCAGTGGGACTCCATGATTATAATGTCCAATCAGACATGTAACCAGTGGGACTCCATGATTATAATGTCCAATTAGACATGTCTGAAGTGGAGATGCATTATTATTGAACAGGTAGCTGACATCAACTGCTGCAAAAACTGTACAATAATCCATTCTGCATTTTTACTTTATTCTTTATAGATCTAAATATTAATAGTTATTATATTCTTAGCATCTAAACATGCATGTTAATAATTGATGTAAATATAAATGTTCTGATATTACAACAGAAGGCTGAACACCTACTTCTATTTTGTGCATCTGCAATCTTCTTGAGGAAATCTCTCATGGCCTGTGTAAACTGATCTGTTGGTGACTTAGCAGGTGTTGGTGTACGAGGTTGTGGTTCCTCCTGCACGGGTGTAGGTAACGTGCGGAATGAAGCTTGAGAAGGGGGTGGGGCAAACAAAACACGACTGCAAATATGAAAGTGTGTATCATTTTGAGTTTAAGTCACTCTGATAAACAAAGAGCTTGTTAAAATATAGTTTAAAATATTTTTTCTTCTAATTCCCACTTTCAAAACCAGTTCATAATTTACGGACACGTGTTAAAAAATATAGCCATCTGACTGTTTGTAGCATTTATATTAGTTTATAGGCCGAAAAAATAAATAAATAAATAAAGTTTTCCCTTTTAAGTAACATAAGTGACCCTGTTAATAAGTATCCTGTATCAATGCCACATTATACACTCATACCTTTACTAATATAATTATGCACATGAACTCACATGCACATTTGCTGTTCAGACTTTGAGGAGTAAAATATATAACTTTAAGTCAATTGATAAATCTATTGTTGATTTCACATCACAAGAATATTACTAATATATTTACAGTCTTCTGTATGACACGTGTTTTTTTAAGAACCCATGCAGACATCACAGCGACTGAGATACTCACTGCTCTACAAGCAACAAGCAGTCTGCGACATTAATGACATTAATATACCCATCCATCCGAATGTTTGTAATTTATATCAGACGATGTTCATACATTTGATATTTTCAGGACCTCATTCTAGGAGTTTATTGATTTTTTTAAGGGAGATTCATGCAAAAATCTGGGAGTTTTTTTCGCGGGCTAAATTATACTCTAGAGCAGTATTATTTACCCAAATTCCATAAACGAATATTAAAAAATACACCTTTAAACAAGTTTCTTGATTGATTTCAGGGGAAATAACAAGAAGAATAAAAACAAAGTTTAAATAATATTTTATTTTCATGCTTTTTTTATTTTCTTTTTTATTCTTAATTATTAATTTTAATAATTATTAACATTAATAACCAAAGATTAACATGCAAGATCATCTAACACTATAAATATTTGAGCTTTATATTATGGTCTTGACTCTGACACTCCCAAATAAGAATCATGCATGCAAGTGTCATCTCTTGAACACAGCCCTATACACTTTAACACAGTGAACTTTCACTAACTGTCCTAAACTAAGTCGGTAGCGCGGCGGATTTGTAACCGGAGGCCCCGGGTTCAATCCTCCACTGCCACTGAATTCCGTCTATGTGTTCTTAGGCAAGACACTTTCCCTTCTTAGCCTCGTCCGTTGGATGTGGCTGTAAACCTGGCGTAAACCTATCGGTCTATCCTCCCAGCATGTTAAAGAACCATAGGAATCTATTTGATAATAAGAGTAGAGCCCGGATTCCTATGTATCCTTCCCCTCTCTCTGAGACGGCTCTAAATAACCTATACTGTGTTGATGAGATGTTAAACAACATTCAATTCAATTCCTAAACTTAGTTGCATACACCCTTACACAGAACAAAAGCAACCAACATCAATCAACGAATCCCCCTCTTTTTTTTAGCTCGACTGATCAGAGATCAGCAGAGCTCATGCCGTGGTGCGGCGTCCGTCGTCCGTCCGTCCGTCCGTCCGAGTTTACAGGAGCGCCTTGTGTGTCTTTTTTTATGTATAAAGTATACTTGTGTGACTTTTTTTCTTGTGTGACTGACACACAAGCAAGTATGTCTCTATGCGCAGGAAACAGTCTATTTCTTCATTTAAAGCAATAAAAAATTGCAGTCACACAAGGGGAGGGGAGCTTGTGTGACTAAAATGTGTCCAAATAGTAAAAACGACACACAAAATGTCAAAAACAGTCACACAAAGTATGAACGTACACACAGAAAACAGACACACAAGTTTTAGTCACACAAAGCCTGATTTTGTGTATGTCCGTCCGTCCGTCTGTAAACTTTTTTTTGTAGAGACTACTCCTCTGAAACTACTGAATGGATTTTCGTGAAACTTTACAGAAATGTTGCCCATGAAGTATAGTTGATCCTAGCAAAAATTCATGTTGATGTGAAATCCAAGATGGCCGCCACGGCTAAAAATAGGTTTTTAAAAAACAAGTTTGTAGCGACTACTTCTTGAAAACTCAAAGTGATATTGATATGGGACATTTTCTAAAATGATCAGCATGACATGATGTTGGTCCTTGTTGAAAATTGTTTTGATTCGACGTTAAACATGGCTGCCAGCGGCCATCTTTGTTTACATAGAGTTATATAATGAAAACTTGTAGAGACTACTCCTCTGAAACTACTTGGCGGATTTTCATGAAACTTCACAGGAATGTTGCTCTTAATGTCTAATTGATCCTAGCAAAATTTCAGATCGTCCAGAAATTCAAGATGGCCACCACAGCTAAAAATAGATTTTTAAAAAATAAGTTTGTAGCGACTACTTCTTGAAAACTATAAGTGATATTGATATGGGACTTTTTCTAAAATGATCAGCATGACATGATGGTTATACGAGTCAAACTTTATTTTGATTCGACGGTAAACATGGCTGCCAGTGGCCATCTTTGTTTACATAGAGTTATATAATGAAAACTGGTAGCAATTACTCCTCTGAAACTACTAGACGGATTTTCATGAAACTTCACACGAATGTTGCTCGTGATGTCTTATTGATCCTAGCAAAATTTCAGGTGGGCCGGAAATTCAAGATGGCCACCATGGCTAAAAATAGATTTTCAAAATACAAGTTTGTAGCGACTACTTCTTGAAAACTATAAGTGATATTGATATGAGACTTTTTCTAAAATGATCAGCATGACATGATGTTGGTCCTTGTCAAAAATCGTTTTGATTCGATGTTAAACATGGCTGTCAGCGGCCATCTTTGTTTACATAGAGTTATATAATGAAAAGTTGTAGCGATACTCCTCTGTGAACTACTTGATGGTTTTTTATGAAACTTCACAGGAATGTTGCTCTTGATGTCTAATTGATCCTAGCAAAATTTCAGGTCGGCCGAAAATTCAAGATGGCCGCCACGGCTAAAAATATTTTTTCAAAAAACAAGTTTGTAGCGACTACTTCCTGAAATCAAAAATATCAATCAGTAGAGCTTCAAGGTCATTGACCTCTTGTTTAAAAGCAAAATCTTGAATCAAACGTACTTACAAACATCAAACAAAAGCAATGTATGTCAATCATGAAACTCCTTTTGAAGTAAAATCTTTATAAAATTCATTGATTAAATCAAACATACTCATCAAATTCATGCCGACAAAGTATACTTTCGTTTTCGCTATTCGATAATAACTGTGTCACCTTATTCCACTTCTAATTAAATGATACCGGCAATTAGTTTTAAGTCATATGGAACCTGTTTAATTACAAACATCATTAAAGACTTCATAAGTGTGCTGCTAATCCTTTGATAAGATCAATTAAGCCAATAAACTGTTTGCAAATAACACTTCCCCCAGGCATCATCCAAATGCAGGTACACTTCTTGGGAGTCGCTGGACAATGCAATCAAGTCGGCTTTTAGGCAAACATATACTAAACAAAGGAAATAGACCGATGATTTTCGAAAAATTGATTTAGCAATTTTACGGGAGTTTTTCACACAATTCCGTGGGGCCGGCAGGAGGGTTAGAATTCCGTGAGATTTCATCTCATGCCGTGAGGTATCACATGTATGAGAGTTAATTGCATTTTATATAACCTTTTTTTTTATCTATTTTTAGGAATAAAAAACATACTGGATTGTGGACAGTGACAAAAACATAAATCTTTTAAGGCATTATCAAAGGAACATGTTGGCCATGTTTTATTTATATTCCAAAAGCAATTCAAGTCGATAGTTTTTACATTTCCATAACTTTATCAACTCTGCGTTGCCATGGCAGCCATCTTGAATTTTTGACAATGAAAACACAAACTTGATTAATTTAAAGAAAATTACATCGGATATTTCATTGTCATTAGATATCGGTTTCGGACGAGATGTCATTTAAATTAAAAATGTTTACAGGTCACCAGCGTTAAGGGTATATACTCTGAAGGTATACGCAATACATTTCCCTACATAAATGTATGTAAAATCTGTATCGCCATGATTGTCATATCGAATATTTTACTGACGACGAAAATCACAAACGATGTAAGTCAACTTGATATTTCCAAGGATTTAAATGTTCTTAATTTCAATCTAGTTTTAGCAATGATGAGGGCACCACGTATGGAACATTTTACACTTACCTGATGTATGAACTGACACTGTAATCGGATGGGGGTCGAGACGGCTGAAAATCATTAAAATAAACAATTCTAAATAGACGATTAATCATATTGCGTTCATGTATCTAATGTATTTATTGTAGGTTTTAATTGCAGAATAAAATATACTTTTAATATAAAAGCTAGATGGGTTCTTTCTGGCACATCCGTCCAAGGCCTTGTTCCAGAATGTATGATACATGACTGGTGTCATAAAGTGTTGATAATAAAATTACAAAGTTTCGTGAAGGCATAATGAGACCATGACCGTTACTGTGACCTTGATGTTTATATATTGGTGTGGAGATATGGCTATTGGCACAATGAGTGTATATCCATGGATGAACAAATGGAAAAAGTTGATGGGAATGTTTACATTTTGTGACCACATAAGATAAGACTTTTGAAATTTTGTCTGTAACGTTGACCTTTATATTAATAGTGTGGTCATGTATCTACTGCCATGATGTGTATATATTGAAAGTTTTATGAAGCAATATGAAGGAACCTAAGTTATACCCAATGTTAAGTTTTTGTGAGCAGAACTAGTGTTGGGAATCACACTGCAGATGAAATATTATATAACAATCTTTCTTCTTTATGTATGCTTTGGGTTTTAGTCATTAGCTGTAGCACACTTGCCTGACTAGGTCTATAGAAGACTAAGTAGTGTAAAATTATGTTACAAGACTTTGGTACAGTGTGTAAGTATATGGAAAGAAATAGCAATTGTGAAAAAATTACTATCCATTTGTTGCCGATTTAGGTCAGTTCAATTAGTTTTCGACTGTTAGAGAACACATCACCACATTGAACCCAGAATGTGACCTTGACCTTTATATCATATTTAAAGTCACATGACTGTTATCATGAAGAAATATGAAGAAAAGCAAAAGTTATATGAGATGTTAAGTTTTTGTGATGCTGGCCAGATGACCAATAAACAGACATTAAGATATACTTATACTTGTGCATCTTTTCTTCTGTATTTTTTAGGCACATAAGCCAAACAAAAAAAGGGCCATCCAAATGGTTCTGAATCTCTCTTCTGATGACCTTGTCCATTGTACACACTTGCAACAGTAACAGAGGTGGGTGAGATAAATGAGGTCTTGCATGGTCAGAAGAACTATTTTTTCTTTATAAGTGTATGTATTTTTTCTACATAAGTATATGTAAAAATTTGACACTCAGGCTCAAATTTAACCGATTCAAACAAACTTGGCAGAGGACCATAAGCTTATGCTATGTTCAACATATAGGACTCATCACTTTTATAGTTTCAGAGAAGAAGTTTATTTTTAAGACTTTTTATATATACTCTGTAAAAGAAGTTTTGGACCATGGCAGTGTTCGAACCCGTACAATGATCGCTGAACCATGACATTCGACCACAACCCTTATTATCTCAGTTGATAATTCACAATAGATCAACAATCAACAATAATTATCGTTTACAATGAAAGTTTGCGAAAAAATAATCTTTTTATTGGTTACTCAAATGTGTCCGTAACTGTTACTTTGTATGGACTTTGCAACATTTTTTACAGACCCTTTGCGTATTCGCGATATTTTTTAAAAATCAAATCTTGTTTGGAATTTAATGTTTCTGGTACCAAATTAACCAGGTAGGGTAGACCTTGGTTACTAAAAAAAGATACTTAAATTTTGTCCACTAGTTTTATTTTTATATGACTTTATATACCCTGGTCCAAAACTTTTTTTACCGAGTATATACAAGTCTATGTAAAACTGTGACCCACCGGGTGGAACCAAATTTGACCCAGTGTCACTAACAAACTTGATAGAGGACCACAAGCTTATGCTACATGCAAAATATTAGACCTTGAGCTCTTGTAGTTGTAGAGAAGAGGATTTTGTATAAAGACTTTCCTACACTCTATGTTAAATTGTGATTCCCCACGGGGCGCGGGTCAAATTTGACCCAGTGTCATCATTTTAACAAACTTGGTAGAGAGCCATAAGTTTATGCTACATGCAATATATGATAGCTCTATGGTTTGTGGTCCAGACAAGTTTTTTTTAAAAAAATGTTTCCTATATAACTCTATATAAACTGTGACTCATGCATGAAGTTTGAAAGCTGTATGGCTTTCGGTATGTGAGTAATAGGCTTAAATGATGTAAAACTTTATGATGATTGACAACAAGCAAAAATTAAGTGTTGGTCATTCAATCTGACCTACATTCAGAACAAGCACATGGCTTTCATGTCAATGTATGCGTGAAGTTTGAAAGCTGTATGGCTTTTGGACTTTGCAATGGACTTGTAATGAACTTGAATGAAAAATTTGAATGTAAAACTTTTGTGTAAAATAAAATAAGTAGGTCAAGGTCATTCATATTTATCTACTTTTGGAATAAACATATGGCTGATACAAGCATGTGTACAGTTCCATGAAGATTATGCCAAACCGAATAGAAAACTTAAGGTAATATCAATTTGGATTTTAATTTAAACATTTCAATGTCAAGGTCACAGTGTATACAAAGTTTCAGGAAGATTGGTCTCGTAAGTCTTATAATACATCATAAGCTCCCTTCTTCTCCAAATAGTCGAGCATATAAGAACTATGTAGTAAAGTGGTACACATATATCTACCATTAATGCAGTCACTGTTGGCTTCCCAATTATGCCATCATTTACCCAGTAACGGTTGTTTAGCTAATCTTTGTATATTGTTTCAAATAAAAATAAAGCTTTACAGACAGACAGTTCTAACTTCGACCAAATCTTTGCAAAAATCTATACATAGGGAAAAAAATAATTTAATGTCCTTCAATACATCCAGCTATTTAAAAATGAAGTGTTTACTTGTCTCTGTCCAGCCAGGAAGCTCACTTCTAACTTGAGCTTTTCTATTTCTTCTTGGGCTCTCCTCTCTGCTTCTAGGCGCCTTCTTCTTTCCTGATATATTTAACAGAATTAAACTGTTATGCTGTTTGAAAGGTTTTAGAATAATCTTGAAAAAGAATCTGATGTCCAGGTGCAGGTATTTACAACTTTTAATACCTTCCACTTTGCATTGAAATCTTAAAGAAATTTGGTGCTGTATTATTATTTTATTTTACAACTTTGTCTAAACTAAAACTGTAGGACATGGTAGAAGGATGTCTTTTTCTGCAAGGCAAAGTCTAAAGACAAATTAAGTATATATTTTCATACATTGATGCAATAAGGAATTATGCCGGCTGACTATCTTAAACCCAATGGTTTAAAGTAATACAAATAACGCTTAGTTATTCCATTTTGCTATAAGGTGCACATATGTTATTATAATAAAGCCATAAAGCCCCATATATGTTAATACTTAGGACAAAATCATCAAGGTTTCCAGATCAAACTATTTTGATAACAACAATATGACCAGACAGTGCACATGCATATTTTATATAAAACTGATTTTTTTTTATATTTGGATGGGCATTTACAATTCTGCCAGATCCCCTATTGTTCCTTTAAATCCAGTAAGATTTGTTTCTATTTTAGTTGTCATTGTTATAAAAAAGGTATCTAATTTACAAATTACAGACAACCATGATACTTGTACCCTCTCACCTCTCAGACAAGCATGATCAACATAAATATAACAGTTCCACTTGTATATCCTCTCACCTCCCAGACCATGACCACACCTACCAGACAACCATGAACACACCTCCCAAACAACCATGATCATACCTCCCAGACAACCATGATCAACATAAATATGACAGTTCCACACCTATACCCTCTCACCTCTGAGACAACAATAATCACACCTCCCAGACAACCATGAATGCACCTCTCAGACAACCATGATCACACCTCCCAGACAACCATGAACATACCTCCCAGATAACCATGATCAACATAAATATGACATTTCCACACCCTCCCAGACAACCATGATTACACCTCCCAGACAACCCTTATCAACATAGATATAACAGTTGCACACATTTCATATCCTCCAACTGGTTCTCTTAGTAAGGCTAATCTTCTCACGTTCTACCCTCTGTCTCTCTGCTGCTGCCAGCCGCAAGTACTCATCCTCTTTATTCCCATGATTAAACTTCCCAGACAACCATGATCACGCCTCCCAGATAACCATGAACAACATACCACCTCCCAGAAAACCATGACCACACTTCCCAGACAACCATGATCAATATAGATATGACAGTTCCACATGTATAACCTCTCACCTGCCAGGAAACCATGACCACATCTCCAGACAACCATGATCACACCTCCCAGACAACCATGATCGACATATATATGACAGTTGCACATGATGGTATAACCTCTCAACTTTCAGACAACCATGACCACATCTCTAAGACTCCCAGACAACCATGATCACACCTCCAAGACAAACATGACGACACCTCTCAGATAACCATGATCAACATAAATATGACAGTGGCGCATGTATACTCTTTCACCTCCAAGACAACCATGACAACACCTCCCAGACAACCATGACGACACCTCGCAGACAACCATGATCAACAGATATATGACAGTGGCGCATGTATACTCTTTCGCCTCCCAGACAACCATGACCAAACCTTCCAGACAACCATGACCACACCTCCCAAACAACCATGATCAACAGATATATGACAGTGGTGCATGTATACTATTGCACCTCCCAGACAACCATGACCACACCTCCCAGACAACCATGACCACACCTCCCAGACAACCATGACCATACCTCCCAGACAACCACGATCAACAGATATATGACAGTGGCACATGTATACTCTTTCACCTCCAAGACAACCATGACCACACCTCCCAGACAGCCATGACCACACCTCCCAGACAACCATGATCAACAGATATATGACAGTGGCGCATGTGTACTCTTTCACCTTCCAGACAACCATGACCACACCTCCCAGACAGACATGACCACACCTCCCAGACAACCATGATCAACATAGATACATCTCACCTCCTCCAACTGATCCTCTAGACTCATCTTCTCACGTTCTACCCTCTGTCTCTCTGCTGCTGCCAGCCGCAAGTACTCATCCTCTTCATTCCTGAAAACATCAAACATCCAGTGTTATAAATCCATTACATGTTATCATACTGCTGAGTATTGCACCCACCGTCTTACTAGAACCTTTAGTGATTATGTTTCTATGTCTGTAGGTTACTTAATATAGCCTGAGCCTGGCGAAAGATCTTTAAAGAGGGACATATCCATGCCCATTTCAATGGGTAACTTGAGGCACAAATTGAAAGATCACAGAAATCCAGGGGTACAAATTAACTATTTTATGCACTCACAGTCTTTGGCCAGTGCATTAAATTTCAACTCACCAAATTGGAAATCTACCGGCCATTACTAAGTAATCTTTATGTTATTTTTCGGAGCTATTTTTTGAAAAATATTTTTTCTGGTCATGTTAGTAGCCAACAAAAATTTGCCAGACGGTATCACTGATTAGCATTACTTTGTAGGTAAAACAGCAGCCTCAAATTCGATAAAATGTTACACAGTCTGTCTTGTGCAAGTTAAAAATAGAAGCTCATGAGAATAAAATTCAAATCTTGCAAAATGCGAGTTGCAAGTGCTAAATTCGAGCCCTGGAAATCAAAACATGCCAGATAAAGGAGTCATAATACATTTTATAATTAGCTAAACATCAATGGATAAATACAACTTATATAAAGAAGAAGAAAAATCTTGAATGTAGGTCAAGGTTATTCCTACTGACCTACTTTTGGTAGGAACATACTGGTGTCATATACCTCTAAGTGTGTATGAAGTCGGAGAGATATTCGGCTTTTGGTACTAAGTAATGGACATGATAAAAATACTTTAATGTGTTATTAACAAAGTGCAAAAAGTAGATAAAGGTTATTTATATTGACCTACTTTTCATTGGAACATACCACTGTCATGTAGTGTGTTAAAATACACGTTTAATGCTCTTGAAATTTTCGTAGTGGCGAGCATAGAACGTCAGAATAATAAAAAAAAACTGCATAGGAGCCAATTTATTAGGCTACACTGTCATGTATTTGTAACATGTGTAATATATGAAAGCTCTATGGCTTCTGGTGCCTGAGAAACAGATTTAACCAAAACGTTAATACAAAACTTTTTTTTGTATGTACAGAGACTGACGGACCAACGGACAAGTGCAACACTATGTCAGCTCTACTTTCACAAAACCTGCTTCCTCAAAATGCAGACTGTTGTAAATGTCTTCATATTAGGATAAACTTGTGTCTAATGTAGAAGATAGTACTTGATGCTATAGAAGAACGCATGTATGTAAATGGAACAAAAAAGAGAAGAAAGTGTTTTACTAAATATGTTGTGCATATTCTATACTTTACAAGAAATCTATAGTCAATAAAATATAAACAAGATATTAACTTTCAAAAAGTGCATATACTTGAAAGCTGTTAAAACTGTATAGCACTATTTCTTTCTATGTTTTTAAACTACATGTGTTGTTATAAATGTGTTTATATAACTAAAGTGTATAACTAGTGACATATATAATGTGTTCGCTGTACAGATTTAGTCAACATGGTGTTCAATCTAATGTTCTAATCAATTGCTTAGTAATATGTTGTAACATGTTTATCACATAGCCCAGCAGGATTTATTTACGTATGAATTTTTGTGAAAAACTCGCTATTTTTTAAAATGATTCGTTAAAATCCCAAATGTTTGCATAATTTCTCTAGACTGATTTTGTCATTATGATGGAAATTGACTCAAAGGACAAATGTGTGCAGTTAAAACTTTGTAAACCATGACATAACTATCATGATACACTATTGTAATAAATATGCTAATGCAGGTGGAATCATTGCTAATGCAGGTGGAATCATTGCTAATGCAGGTCGAATAATTGCAAACCATTGCTAATGCAGGTTAAATCATTGCTAATGCAGGTGGAGTCATTTCTAAAGCATGTTGAATCATTGCTAATGCACGTGGAATCATTGCTAATGCAGGTGGAATCATTGCTAATGCAGGTCGAATCATTGCTAATGCAGGTGGAATCATTGCGAATGCATGTCGAATCATTACTAATGCAGGTCGAATCATTGCTAATGCAGGTCGAATCATTGTTAATGCAGGTGGAATCATTGCTAATGCAGGTGGAATCATTGCTAATGAAGGTGGAATCATTGCTAATGCAGGTGGAATCATTGCTAATGCAGGTCGAATCATTGCTACTGCAGGTGGAATCATTGCTAATGTAGGTCTAATCATTGCTAATGCAGGTTGAATCATTGCTTGGTCTTTTCCGTTCAGCTCAGTGTGCAATCAAAATTGCCTTGTCAATTTCCGTAACCATTAAAAATACCAGATTATGGAAATAAACGAGGTAATTCCGTTGTTCGATGTCGTATGGAGAAGACCGAAGTACAATACGTCATCATATGACACCAATGCATACAGGCAACTACATTAATGGATGGAATTTTACTTTTTTGAAGTTATGTGACCAATATATCACATTTTTGCCAATAGTTTTTAATATTGTATTAAACTCGCTGGATAAAGCTGATATGATGCTTAGTTTAAACATATTTCTTTTACATCGATTGCGAAACAAGTTTTTGTAACTTATATTAATCACTTTCGATGGTTTCCTGAGCGGAACCAATACTAAGCAATGTGGATTAATTATCTTGCTCAATGATAAATAACATGGCCAGAGAGAGGATCGAAACCCACCACCTCTCAATCTAGAGTCCGACGCTCTACCACTGGACCACGTATACCTCATATGATGCTTGGCACATCTTTGCATCTAAACACATCCATGTAAGTAAGACCCTTTATATATTAAATTCATGAACTCATGAAAAGTAGAAAATGATGTTACACAAGAAATCCGTGGATTCACATGTCTCGCCTAACGGGGGCTGGACTTAAAAATAAAAAGGTCAATGATGCTTAAATGAAAGTTTGTAAACATTTTAGTAACTAAAAACAATTGAGTTTGCCGTTTGCTGAGATGACATTTAAGTGTATTTGTTTAAAAACAAAATGCCATTCTATTAAAAATAAGAGCCCAAGAGGGCCTGTGGATGCTCTACTGCCTAAAACGGCTCTTATATCAAGGGTTGTCGACATAAAATTCCCATCAGTAGTTTTTTTAAAACATTGCAAAAACAACAGGGATAGCATGGCCTTAGATTGCTCACCTGGTAATCATGGGCAATAAGTCTGCTGTGTCTAGTCTGGCATGGGCATTTTTTAATTTGTCCCACTTTCTTCTATGAATGAAATTTCATAAAAATGGGTGTGGGGTGGAGTTTATATTAAACATTCTAAACAAATATGGTAAAGATCAGATAAAAAATGAAGTAACTACAGATTTAACAAATGAAAATACAATATAGCATTTTTCAACAAATCAAGGGCCATAACCTGTCGTTACTAACTAGATCTAGCTGGTTTTCGAACTTGTCCAAAATTTCATTGATATACCATGCTTTGCACAACTAGACATCATACTGAGGCTTCCTGCCAAATTTTGTAGAAATTCAACAAGCTGTTTAGGAGGAGTAGCGCCAATAAGAAATTTAAAGTAAAAATGTCAAAGTGCCATAACTCCGTCATAAATCAGCAAACTGGAACAAAAGCGTGATATGCACAACTAGACGTCTTACCGATGCTTCCTGCCAAGTTTCGTCGAAATCCAACAAGGCGTTAGGAGGAGTAGTGCCGACAAGAAATTAAAATAAAAATGTCAAGGGGCCGTAACTCCATCATAAATCAACGAACCGGACAAAAAATGCAATAGGCACATCAATGCTTCCTGCTAACATGGCGTTAACACCAAAAAAAAAATTAAAACAAAAAAATAATGAAATAAGAAAATTAAAAAAAATTAAAATAAAAACATAAATCAATAAAAATTAAAACAAAAAAAAAAATACAAAAAAAAAAATATATAGCTATTAAAAAAAAAAAAAAATGCCAATAATAAAAAAAAAATTGCAAAACATCTGGTAAAGTTTGGTAAAGATCAGATGAAAAATAAAAGCCCTATCGTATTATAGCAATTTTAACTAAATCAAGGGCCATAACTCCGCTGTTATTGGTCCGATCTGGCTGGTTTTCGAACTTGTGCGAGCTTTCATTGATTTAACAATCTGGTAAAGTTTGGTAAAGATCGGATGAAAAATGAAGGCCTTTGGCCAGTAGAGATAAACATCATCAGCTCCAAAAAGTAGGTCAAGGTCATAGATGAATCAAAAAAAAGATGCACTACCGAAGACACAACTACGTCAAAATAGAATGTTTTCTTCCAAAGATTAAGCTATAAATTAGGTTTAAAACATCTAGTGCATAATTCTAGTTCATGAGAAAGTGATGTAAATGTGATAATTAAAGTTATCTGCCCTTTGCTTGGATGGTGAAGGTCACATCCACATTTGCAATGTACCACTCAAGATACAATTATAAGCAAAGTTTGAAAGGTCTTAGTGCATACAGTTTGTGAAAAAGTGACCTAAACACCAAAGTTGAAGGTAAAATTTATATCTGCCCTTGCTTGGAGGGTCAAGGTCACTTCCACATTTGCTTTGTCACGTTGCGATGTACCACTCAAGATACAACCATAAGCAAAGTTTTGAAGGTCTAGTGCATACAGTTTGTGAAAAAGTAATCTAAACACAAAAGTTGAACCTAAATATTATTAAGTTATCTGCCCTTTGCTTGGAGGGTCAAGGTCACTTCCACATTTGCTTTGTCATGTTGCCACGTACCACCCAAGATACAACTATAAGCAAAGTTTGAAAGGTCTAGTGCATAAAGTTTGTGAAAAAGTGACCTAAACACAAAAGTTGAACCTAAAAGTTAGTAAGTTATCTGCCCTTTGCTTGGAGGGTCAAGGTCACTTCCACATTTGCTTTGTCACGTTGCGATGTACCACCCATGATACAACTATAAGCAAAGTTTGAAAGGTCTAGTGCATACAGTTTGTGAGAAAATGACCTAAACGCAAAACTTGAATGTTGACGCCGGCGCCGGCGCCGGAAAAGCAACACATATGTCTCTTTTTTTCTTCAAAAAGGCGAGACAAAAACTGAACAAATATAATAAAGTTAGTCTCAAAGATCATGAAGATCATCTAAAATGTCCAATGGATAGGCTTTTGTATGCATTCATTATTTTAAACAACTGATAACTTGCAAAGTTAATGGATATTAAATTATTTCTTAATAAAAAAAGATGAAAAAGATGTGCACAAAATTATGGAAATTATCACTAATCTAAGTAATGCAGCAAGAAAAACTTTAAAAAATCCAAGACTTAGTGTATTTG
Source organism: Cyrtodaria siliqua (assembly GCA_037043455.1). Taxonomy (NCBI): domain Eukaryota; kingdom Metazoa; phylum Mollusca; class Bivalvia; order Adapedonta; family Hiatellidae; genus Cyrtodaria; species Cyrtodaria siliqua. Next base: position 49,156 of record JAWPHD010003839.1, read on the forward strand.
GAAAGTTCAGAGTTTTTCTTTATCTTTTTATTATTATAATCTAATATGCTGAAGAACAAAAATCTTTAAAAAAATCCCAAATGAATACTGATGGTACTACAGAACTCTAAACATTGGCAAAATGTTGATAACAAGATAATGTTTATTCATGAGGTACGTTACTGTCTTGTGACAGGTCATGAGATAAATAATATCGGATATGGTAATTACTTCTAAATAATGTTGCATCAGAAAACTAAAAAAATGTTATTTAACAAATAAATTTTAATTTTATAACATGTTTTTTAATAAAGCATGCATGTTACCAACAGTAACAGGTTAGTTAAATAAAATACTTACACTGGTTTATATCTGAATTAATGCAAAACACATGTAGAAACATGACAATTGCAGTTGGTCAATTTTAACTATCATTCATCATTTCAGAGATCTGCAATGTTGGTAATTATGACTTGTATGAAGTAGTTGTCAATATGTAACTACAAATATTGGAAGACTGTACGGAAAATAGTAACATAGAGATTGAGCAGAACACAAACACTGACAATTTGCACTGACAAACAGACGATAATAATTTTCCTCCTCCTGAGCAGGGAAGTTGAAAGAGATAAGACAATGTTTTCCTTCTCCTTCCTGAGTGGGGGAATGGAGTAGGGATAAGTAGAGAATTAAAAGAAGGAGAACGGGCACATACTCGAAAATGAGAAGATAAGCATCTCTGTACATGATCAGAATTTTCATCGTGATCGCTGGGCTCTCATTAAATACGGTTAACGTTATCAATTCAATGTTTTCAAAAGGTGACATCTGGTGTCAACCATGCCAATGGACCACGCTACAAACAGTGACATATGTGTGTTAACCGTGCCAGCAGATCACACCACAGTGACATGTGTGTTAACCATGCCAACAGACCACAATATAAAAAGTGACCATGGTATGTCAGCAGGATGGTATGTCAGCAGGTTACAAAAGGGACAAAGAAAATGAGAAATATCTGTCAGCCATGTCATGCACCATACAAGGGACACCAATAGACATACTTCCTGTCCTTGTCATCCTGGTCCTTCTTCCAGAATGCCGCATCTCTCTGTTGTTGTCCAAGTCGCTCCCTCTCCGCCTCTCTCTCTTCACGGGCGGTCCGTCTGTCCTGTGGCTGTGTGTATGGAGGTATCAGGTCATTGTACCAGTGTCTCCATGGTGGATGGATAGCTAAGAGAGTAAATATGTACTAAAGCAAAGTAACATTTATATTTAGATTTTCATCCATACTTATACCTTAATTTATGTATATGAATAAGGTTGGGTGAATTATTTTGGTTTTCAAAATTCATTTTCATTACGAAATTCCTGTCATAGGAATTTTTATTTTATTTCTATATAATATATATTAAACATCATTTTTATTAAGGCCAAGCTTTTTTTTAGCTGTTTTAAAAAGGGGGTTCCAAGCTCCCAAATATAGGTAGGTCAAGTGACACACTGATTCCCTGCTCCCAAACATAGGTAGGTCAAGTGACACACTGATTCCCTGCTCCCAAACATAGGTAGGTCAAGTGACACACTGATTCCCTGCTCCCAAACATAGGTAGGTCAAGTGACACACTGATTCCCTGCTCCCAAACATAGGTAGGTCAAGTGACACACTGATTCCCTGCTCCCAAACATAGGTAGGTCAAGTGACACACTGATTCCCTGCTCCCAAACATAGGTAGGTCAAGTGACACACTGATTCCCTGCTCCCAAACATAGGTAGGTCAAGTGACACACTGATTCCCTGCTCCAAAACATAGGTAGGTCAAGTGACACACTGATTCCCTACTCCCAAACATAGGTAGGTCAAGTTATACACTGATGAAAGAACTGGGCTCTAAACCTTTATCAACAGTGTTGGCATGGTAACAAACCTTGAGTAGGGTCTAAGACAGGCATGGCAGACTTGAAGTCCTTCTGTAACATGGCATACAGCTCCTGGTAATGGTTCTTCTTTACCTGAAAAACACATCATGATTGTATCAGCACATCGTAACAACCCCAACAAGATTGTAACGGTTACTAGTGTTCCCCGCCATTAGATTTGTATAGTAAATGGTTGTTAACAGTAATGAAAAATGATGTGTGTATATAGTATGGGAATACCTGTAGGCTAATAAATAATCTGTTTAAAATGAAAAAATGATTAGGTTCTAATGCACCTTTTCAAAATAAAAAAACACCTAGTCATTTGGTTTTCAATGGATTACAAACTCATAACGGGCAAAGCTGCCTTAAAAATTATTAATCCTTAAAAATGATCAAATCAAACTGATGATAAAATATGATCAAATTTAAAATAATCCTTAAAGGCAGGGTATCCTTATAAAGCATAAAATGAAACAGTTGACAAAGTATTGGTAAGCCTGACAACTTAAGGAATTATGCAGTCCAATCAACAAAATAGATTTAAACTTTACAAACTATACCATATAAATATTTTCAATACCTGATGCGTAAACTGATGTTCTATTATGTTGTATCCTCTGATCGTTGTGCTAAGCATAATACAGGTATTGTGCTGGCCCAAATGATACAGGTATTGTCCATGTAAACATGAAGTTAAAATGTTTGCATAACTTTTTACCACGGGGTATGTTTCAACTTATTTGTTTTAATTAATGCCTGCGTACATGGGGCGATTTAATACAGATATGATGGTAATATTATACACTTATAATTGACACAAAGTCTGTTTCATCTCCCTTGATGTTAAAAAACAAACATACTGTGACTTTAAAGAAATGAGTAACAAGATGCAAACACATGGTTTTGTTTTGAAAATATTCACAGAATAAATCTATAAAGGACAATAACATTGTATCAAATTGATGATAAATTTAATCATCTTCACAACATAGCAAATGATTCTACTAAACATGAAAAGAATCCTTAGAGAAATAAATAACAAGATGCAAATATTAAAAGGTATAAGAACAAATGTGTAAGGGCCACAACTGCTGTAAAATCTTCGAATGAAACTGAAGATAAAATTTGATTACCTTAACAACATGACAAACGATTCTGCTAAATATGAAAATAAGCCTTAGAGAAATGATTGTTGCGATGCTGTTGAGATGCTGTGGAGATGCAAACACTAGGCTTGTTTTTGGACTGACACTTTCAAAGTATCAGAACAAACATGTTAAGGGCCACACTACCATAAAAATCATCTAATCTAACTTATCCTAAAATATGATACTATCATGACAAATGATTCTATAAAAATACAAATAATCTGTGACAAATCATCTTACCAAATATGAAGACAATGCCTTGGAAAATAAAAGACTACATGTAGATGCAAACACACCATTAGAGGCACTTAAAGTATGAAGTGGAACAGGGCCATAACAATCTGAATACTGAGGATATAATATGATCAACTTTACATTACGACAAATCATCCATCACCATCGGCAGTTCTGTCCCAACTTAACTGAACAGCCAAACTAATACTATCCCGGAGTCAGATGTTTTCGGTGTTCTTGTGTTTTTCGACGGTCTCTGTTTATCTCGTATTTTTTCAGATTGAGCATGATTTCAGAGTTAAACATGTGAAGATTTGATGACAAACACAATGAAATACCATCAATGATGTTTGTGAGAAAAATGTACATTTGAGAATTCGTTTCAAGAAAAAATAAATAATTCATTACCCTTTTTTCCTTTCCACACTAATCCCAGAAATTCCCTTCTTAACTATTACAAGACGATGCAATGACAGAATCATTGTCAATACAAAAATCCAGTGACCAAAATGTTCAATGTCTATTGTCCAACAAAAGTTATGCATAAAAGTTATCACCTCTCTTTCATGTTTTCTTGTTTGTTTCTCTCTTCAGATTTCAGTATGTAGGCTCTCAAAACAATCCTAAAAGGGGTGTTGTATGCAAACAGTTTGGAGTTTGCTGCTAAACATGATAATTTTTAAACGGGGTCAGTGTGACACATGTCGCAGATGGGTGCATGTATGATTCTGCACAAACATTAGAGAAGTCTGTCTCGGAGATACCTTTTTGTGCCTAGGATGCAATGGAGCCCTAGACAGTCTTCCTGTGAAACTCCTTTATATACAGGAATATGTATCTTTACGTAATGAAAACTGCTATGTTATATGCAATTATATGCAATTTAGGAACACCGTCGAAAACATATGACGTAATTCACCGGACATGCACGATGGGTACCCTCCATAATGTTTCAAATGTGAACATACTAAGACGGAATACGTACACATTTTATTTCATGAACGTTTTGTGATATGTTTTTAGTGCTAGTGAAAATTGTTCGAATTCGAAATAAATTGATTTTTGTAATCCTCAGTTAGATTAATGCTTATGCTGTTGAAAACCCATAACACCGGGATATAGTATGTTTTGAAATGCCAATTTACCTTTACCAGAATTAACTGTGGTGTTTATAGAATTAGCTGTGGTGTTTGTAGAATTAACTGTGATGCTTACAGATTTTACTGTGGTGTAAAGGGTATTAGTGATAATAAATTAGTACCTTACGCCCTTATCTATCAGTTTCTAGGTATACCGATAAACAATACTTTCCCCATAAACCTCTGAAATTATAACCTGTGCTAACCTCATATTGAAACTGGGGGATGGTCAACTTTGGTGCCTCTCCCTTTAACATAGTCTCCATGGCAACACTCTGAAAATATAAATGAACTTATTTCTTGACCTACGTTTTGATGAGAAAATATAGATATCTAGAATCACTAGTTATTATCTAGTTTTGACAGGATATATATATATGTAATTTATTAAATAACTATATAAATATTTTGAAGGTCAAGGTCACAGCTTTGTTACATTGATTTTTCTCATTCACAAGCCTATCCAGCATCTCTGCGCTACAAACATTTTTACTAACATTTGTAGGGAGCCCATGCCTGTATTGATAATATCATTTAAAGCACAGAAAATCACTTCAAATGTATGCAAAATCATTAACTGATCATAGAATGCATTATTACACTTTAGTATTTTATTTTTCATACAGATGCTGTGATCTTCTTTCCTTTTTAAATTAGTAAATTATCATATTAATAAATATTCCATGTATGGTAATTAAGAACTAGGATGTCATAGTTCTGAAAATGGTGTCATAAGAACCTTCTAATATCTTCTTTGTTTATCAGCCGAAATGGATAATTCTTTCACTATTTACCAAGTTGTTCAAAACTCACAATAAGAAAGCTTGTTTGAATATGTACCTACATTCCCTATAACAAGCTTTCCCTTGTGAAATCATTCAGCTTGAACATTCATTTCATGTACATCCATTTCCATATTTTTGCTCTAGTTAACAGAGCTGCACTCAAACTGGCACTTTTGAGTAATTCGGAATACCCGCAAGTAACTCAAAATATACTGATGAACTCTGGTATCGGATTGAAATACAAAGTATTTCACATTTAATACTGAATTACATAAATGTAGAACAACTTGTTTAAAAACTAGTTCAGAATATGCCAGTTAATTTTAATGCAGAATAAACATCTTGTTGAAAATCTTCTTTATTCAAACTACTATATAGTCTCTCAAAGGTCAAGTTGTGCTTTAAAGGTTTACAGTATAAAACTATTCCACTGTAGTGAAGTCCTGCACATATATAAGGCCAAAAAAAAACACCTGTGTTTCCGGTGGCCCGACCGACCCTATTTTTAAGGGGCCGACCCTAAAACTTTTTTTTTATTTGTTCTGAAGAATGATTTATCACAATATATCGAGGTAAACTGACATCACAGAGAAACTTTCAGCTGGATCATCAACTTGTATGGGGTTTATGAGATAAATACATGTATATTATCACACTATCTTGCTCCAAAAAAAAAAAAAATGCCTACCTACCGACCCTATTTTTTTAGAGCATGCAATAGGAAACACACCTATTTTTTTTTTGGCCTAACTGTGATTTAAAGATACATACTGAGGTACATTCCTTGAACTTGTCCTTCAACAATCCCAGAATGATTGCTGTGACGATGGCCAACCACTCTACATTGAAGCCTGGGGTATCCAGCCCGATCATATACTGGTCCCATACATACAATAGGGAGTCCATTCGTAAATATCCTGATGTAAGATAAACAAACATGATAGACTGACAGCCAGTAGTTCAGAAGTAACATTGCAACAATAACAATTGCTTAAAATCCTTTGTCCATTTGACTTCAATACAATTATCAAATTATTTTCCTTTATAACATACGATAACTGTTTCAATAAAACACAGCCTATTTCCTTAACATCTGGTTAATGGAGATTGGGTTTGAAATAGTGGAATTAAAACAAGAATTTGACAAAAATAAGTGTGTGTTCATGTTTCATCAATTTCTGAATGAAAATAAATTCCTTATGCAATATCTAGGAATTAAACTCTTTTAAAAATGATGACAAAATATTTACTAACCAACGAACATGGCGCGTATGAGGGGCCGGACAAGAATTGTCAGTCCATCCTTCAACACGGCATAACTACCAGCCTCTGTCGCAACTATCTTGTCTGAAAGAGACAATTCATATTTCTGTATAGAAAAATAAGAATCCCAAATGGGCATCTGGCTGTTCATGTCAGTAAGATGAATTATGCCAAATATGACTACTGCTGGAACTTTTTCATAAGCTCTGTGACACCCGTTCTGGAGCAATTTATAACTAAATTATGACATAATTTGTAGAAAATTGTTTTCTCCCCATCTATAATATGCTTTTGAAGCATGTGCCACATAAGTATGTATGTATGTATAGGCCTATTTCTACTGTGTATGTGTTAAACCATACCTTTGGTGTTGTACAATACTTTTGGATGATTCCTATTTCTACTGTATATATGTGTGAGACCATACCTTTGGATGATTCCTATTTCTACTGTATATATGTGTGAGACCATACCTTTGGATGATTCCTATTTCTACTGTATATATGTGTGAGACCATACCTTTGATGATTCCTATTTCTACTGTGTATATGTGTTAGACCATACCTTTGGATGATTCCTATTTCTACTGTGTATATGTGTGAGAACATACCTTTGATGATTCCTATTTCTACTGTGCATATGTGTGAGCCCATACCTTTGATGATTCCTATTTCTACTGTGTATATGTGTGAGCCCATACCTTTGATGATTCCTATTTCTACTGTATATATGTGTGAGACCTTACCTTTGGATGATTCCTATTTCTACTGTGTATATGTGTGAGCCCATACCTCTGATGATTCCTATTTCTACTGTATATATGTGTGAGACCATACCTTTGATGATTCCTATTTCTACTGTATATATGTGTTAGACCTTACCTTTGGATGATTTCTATTTCTACTGTATATATGTGTGAGACCATACCTTTGGATGATTCCTATTTCTACTGTGTATATGTGTGAGACCATACCTTTGATGATTCCTATTTCTACTGTGTATATGTGTTAGACCTTACCTTTGGATGATTCCTATTTCTACTGTGTATATGTGTGAGACCATACCTTTGGATGATTCCTATTTCTACTGTGTATATGTGTGAGCCCATACCTTTGATGATTCCTATTTCTACTGTATATATGTGTGAGACCTTACCTTTGGATGATTCCTATTTCTACTGTGTATATGTGTGAGCCCATACCTTTGATGATTCCTATTTCTACTGTATATATGTGTGAGACCATACCTTTGATGATTCCTATTTCTACTGTATATATGTGTGAGCCCATACCTTTGGATGATTCCTATTTCTACTGTATATATGTGTGAGACCTTACCTTTGATGATTCCTATTTCTACTGTATGTATGTGTGAGACCATACCTTTGATGATTCCTATTTCTACTGTATATATGTGTGAGCCCATACCTTTGATGATTCCTATTTCTACTGTATATATGTGTGAGACCATACCTTTGGATGATTTCTATTTCTACTGTATATATGTGTGAGACCTTACCTTTGGATGATTCCTATTTCTACTGTGTATATGTGTGAGACCATACCTTTGATGATTCCTATTTCTACTGTATATATGTGTGAGACATTACCTTTGGATGATTCCTATTTCTACTGTATATATGTGTGAGACCATACCTTTGATGATTCCTATTTCTACTGTGTATATGTGTTAGACCTTACCTTTGATGATTCCTATTTCTACTGTATATATGTGTGAGACCATACCTTTGATGATTCCTATTTCTACTGTATATATGTGTGAGACCTTACCTTTGGATGATTCCTATTTCTACTGTGTTTATGTGTGAGACCTTACCTTTGATGATTCCTATTTCTACTGTATATATGTGTGAGCCCATACCTTTGATGATTCCTATTTCTACTGTATATATGTGTGAGACCATACCTTTGGATGATTTCTATTTCTACTGTGTATATGTGTTAGACCTTACCTTTGGATGATTCCTATTTCTACTGTATATATGTGTGAGCCCATACCTTTGATGATTCCTATTTCTACTGTGTATATCTGTGAGACCATACCTTTGATGATTCCTATTTCTACTGTATATATGTGTGAGACCATACCTTTGGATGATTTCTATTTCTACTGTGTATATGTGTTAGACCTTACCTTTGGATGATTCCTATTTCTACTGTATATATGTGTGAGCCCATACCTTTGATGATTCCTATTTCTACTGTGTATATCTGTGAGACCATACCTTTGATGATTCCTATTTCTACTGTGTATGTGTGTGAGCCCATACCTTTGATGATTCCTATTTCTAATATATATGTGTGAGACCATACCTTTGATGATTCCTATTTCTACTGTGTATATGTGTGAGACCATACCTTTGATGATTCCTATTTCTACTGTATATATGTGTGAGCCCATACCTTTGGATGATTCCTATTTCTACTGTATATATGTGTGAGACCATACCTTTGATGATTCCTATTTCTACTGTATATATGTGTGAGACCATACCTTTGATGATTCCTATTTCTACTGTATATATGTGTGAGACCTTACCTTTGATGATTCCTATTTCTACTGTATGTATGTGTGAGACCATACCTTTGATGATTCCTATTTCTACTGTATATATGTGTGAGCCCATACCTTTGATGATTCCTATTTTTACTGTATATATGTGTGAGACCATACCTTTGGATGATTCCTATTTCTACTGTATATATGTGTGAGACCTTACCTTTGGATGATTCCTATTTCTACTGTGTATATGTGTGAGACCATACCTTTGATGATTCCTATTTCTACTGTATATATGTGTGAGACATTACCTTTGGATGATTCCTATTTCTACTGTATATATGTGTGAGACCATACCTTTGATGATTCCTATTTCTACTGTGTATATGTGTTAGACCTTACCTTTGATGATTCCTATTTCTACTGTATATATGTGTGAGACCATACTTTTGATGATTCCTACTTCTACTGTATATATGTGTGAGACCTTACCTTTGGATGATTCCTATTTCTACTGTGTATATGTGTGAGACCTTACCTTTGATGATTCCTATTTCTACTGTATATATGTGTGAGCCCATACCTTTGATGATTCCTATTTCTAGTGTATATATGTGTGAGCCCATACCTTTGATGATTCCTATTTCTACTGTATATATGTGTGAGACCATACCTTTGGATGATTTCTATTTCTACTGTGTATATGTGTTAGACCTTACCTTTGGATGATTCCTATTTCTACTGTATATATGTGTGAGCCCATACCTTTGATGATTCCTATTTCTACTGTGTATATCTGTGAGACCATACCTTTGATGATTCCTATTTCTACTGTGTATGTGTGTGAGCCCATACCTTTGATGATTCCTATTTCTACTGTATATATGTGTGAGACCATACCTTTGATGATTCCTATTTCTACTGTGTATATGTGTGAGCCCATACCTTTGATGATTCCTATTTCTACTGTATATATGTGTGAGCCCATACCTTTGATGATTCCTATTTCTACTGTGTATATGTGTTAGACCTTACCTTTGATGATTCCTATTTCTACTGTATATATGTGTGAGACCATACCTTTGATGATTCCTATTTCTACTGTGTATATGTGTGATACCATACCTTTGATGATTCCTATTTCTACTGTATATATGTGTGAGCCCATACCTTTGGATGATTCCTATTTCTACTGTATATATGTGTGAGACCATACCTTTGATGATTCCTATTTCTACTGTATATATGTGTGAGACCATACCTTTGATGATTCCTATTTCTACTGTATATATGTGTGAGACCTTACCTTTGATGATTCCTATTTCTACTGTATGTATGTGTGAGACCATACCTTTGATGATTCCTATTTCTACTGTGTATGTGTGTGAGCCCATACCTTTGATGATTCCTATTTCTACTGTATATATGTGTGAGACCATACCTTTGATGATTCCTATTTCTACTGTGTATATGTGTGAGACCATACCTTTGATGATTCCTATTTCTACTGTATATATGTGTGAGCCCATACCTTTGGATGATTCCTATTTCTACTGTATATATGTGTGAGACCATACCTTTGATGATTCCTATTTCTACTGTATATATGTGTGAGACCATACCTTTGATGATTCCTATTTCTACTGTATATATGTGTGAGACCTTACCTTTGATGATTCCTATTTCTACTGTATGTATGTGTGAGACCATACCTTTGATGATTCCTATTTCTACTGTATATATGTGTGAGCCCATACCTTTGATGATTCCTATTTTTACTGTATATATGTGTGAGACCATACCTTTGGATGATTCCTATTTCTACTGTATATATGTGTGAGACCTTACCTTTGGATGATTCCTATTTCTACTGTGTATATGTGTGAGACCATACCTTTGATGATTCCTATTTCTACTGTATATATGTGTGAGACATTACCTTTGGATGATTCCTATTTCTACTGTATATATGTGTGAGACCATACCTTTGATGATTCCTATTTCTACTGTGTATATGTGTTAGACCTTACCTTTGATGATTCCTATTTCTACTGTATATATGGGTGAGACCATACCTTTGATGATTCCTATTTCTACTGTATATATGTGTGAGACCTTACCTTTGGATGATTCCTATTTCTACTGTGTATATGTGTGAGACCTTACCTTTGATGATTCCTATTTCTACTGTATATATGTGTGAGCCCATACCTTTGATGATTCCTATTTCTAGTGTATATATGTGTGAGCCCATACCTTTGATGATTCCTATTTCTACTGTATATATGTGTGAGACCATACCTTTGGATGATTTCTATTTCTACTGTGTATATGTGTTAGACCTTACCTTTGGATGATTCCTATTTCTACTGTATATATGTGTGAGCCCATACCTTTGATGATTCCTATTTCTACTGTGTATATCTGTGAGACCATACCTTTGATGATTCCTATTTCTACTGTGTATGTGTGTGAGCCCATACCTTTGATGATTCCTATTTCTACTGTATATATGTGTGAGACCATACCTTTGATGATTCCTATTTCTACTGTGTATATGTGTGATACCATACCTTTGATGATTCCTATTTCTACTGTATATATGTGTGAGCCCATACCTTTGGATGATTCCTATTTCTACTGTATATATGTGTGAGACCATACCTTTGATGATTCCTATTTCTACTGTATATATGTGTGAGACCATACCTTTGATGATTACTATTTCTACTGTATATATGTGTGAGACCTTACCTTTGATGATTCCTATTTCTACTGTATGTATGTGTGAGACCATACCTTTGATGATTCCTATTTCTACTGTATATATGTGTGAGCCCATACCTTTGATGATTCCTATTTCTACTGTATATATGTGTGAGACCATACCTTTGGATGATTCCTATTTCTACTGTATATATGTGTGAGACCTTACCTTTGGATGATTCCTATTTCTACTGTGTATATGTGTGAGACCATACCTTTGATGATTCCTATTTCTACTGTATATATGTGTGAGACATTACCTTTGGATGATTCCTATTTCTACTGTATATATGTGTGAGACCATACCTTTGATGATTCCTATTTCTACTGTGTATATGTGTTAGACCTTACCTTTGATGATTCCTATTTCTACTGTATATATGTGTGAGACCATACCTTTGATGATTCCTATTTCTACTGTATATATGTGTGAGACCTTACCTTTGGATGATTCCTATTTCTACTGTGTATATGTGTGAGACCTTACCTTTGATGATTCCTATTTCTACTGTATATATGTGTGAGCCCATACCTTTGATGATTCCTATTTCTACTGTATATATGTGTGAGACCATACCTTTGGATGATGTCTATTTCTGCTGTGTATATGTGTTAGACCTTACCTTTGGATGATTCCTATTTCTACTGTATATATGTGTGAGCCCATACCTTTGATGATTCCTATTTCTACTGTGTATATCTGTGAGACCATACCTTTGATGATTCCTATTTCTACTGTATATATGTGTGAGCCCATACCTTTGATGATTCCTATTTCTACTGTGTATATGTGTGAGCCCATACCTTTGATGATTCCTATTTCTACTGTATATATGTGTGAGACCATACCTTTGATGATTCCTATTTCTACTGTGTATATGTGTTATACTTTACCTTTGGATGATTCCTATTTCTACTGTATATATGTGTGAGCCCATACCTTTGATGATTCCTATTTCTACTGTGTATATGTGTGAGCCCATACCTTTGATGATTCCTATTTCTACTGTATATATGTGTGAGACCATACCTTTGATGATTCCTATTTCTACTGTGTATATCTGTGAGACCATACCTTTGGATGATTCCTATTTCTACTGTGTATATGTGTGAGACCATACCTTTGGATGATTCCTATTTCTACTGTGTATATGTGTTAGACCTTACCTTTGATGATTCCTATTTCTACTGTGTATATGTGTGAGACCTTACCTTTGGATGATTCCTATTTCTACTGTTTATAAGTGTGAGACCATACCTTTGATGATTCCTATTTCTACTGTATATATGTGTGAGCCCATACCTTTGATGATTCCTATTTCTACTGTATATATGTGTGAGCCCATACCTTTGATGATTCCTATTTCTACTGTGTATGTGTGTGAGCCCATACCTTTGATGATTCCTATTTCTACTGTATATATGTGTGAGACCATACCTTTGATGATTCCTATTTCTACTGTGTATATGTGTGAGACCATACCTTTGATGATTCCTATTTCTACTGTATATATGTGTGAGCCCATACCTTTGATGATTCCTATTTCTACTGTGTATATCTGTGAGACCATACCTTTGCTGATTCCTATTTCTACTGTATATATGTGTGAGACCATACCTTTGATGATTCCTATTTCTACTGTATATATGTGTGAGACCATACCTTTGATGATTCCTATTTCTACTGTATATATGTGTGAGCCCATACCTTTGATGATTCCTATTTCTACAGTGTATGTGTGTGAGCCCATACCTTTGATGATTCCTATTTCTACTGTTTATATGTGTGAGACCATACCTTTGATGATTCCTATTTTTACTGTGTATATGTGTGAGACCATACCTTTGATGATTCCTATTTCTACTGTATATATGTGTGAGCCCATACCTTTGATGATTCCTATTTCTACTGTGTATATGTGTGAGCCCATACCTTTGATGATTCCTATTTCTACTGTATATATGTGTGAGACCATACCTTTGATGATTCCTATTTCTACTGTGTATATGTGTGAGACCTTACCTTTGGATGATTCCTATTTCTACTGTATATATGTGTGAGCCCATACCTTTGATGATTCCTATTTCTACTGTATATATGTGTGAGACCATAACTTTGGATGATTCCTAATTCTACTGTGTATATGTGTGAGCCCATACCTTTGATGATTTCTATTTCTACTGTGTATATGTGTTAGACCTTACCTTTGGATGATTCCTATTTCTACTGTGTATATGTGTTAGACCTTACCTTTGGATGATTCCTATTTCTACTGTGTATATGTGTGAGCCCGTACCTTTGATGATTTCTATTTCTACTGTGTATATGTGTGAGCCCATACCTTTGATGATTCCTATTTCTACTGTGTATATGTGTCAGCCCATACCTTTGATGATTCCTATTTCTACTGTGTATATGTGTGAGACCATAACTTTGGATGATTCCTATTTCTACTGTGTATATGTGTGAGCCCATACCTTTGATGATTTCTATTTCTACTGTGTATATGTGTGAGCCCATACCTTTGATGATTCCTATTTCTACTGTGTATATGTGTGAGCCCATACCTTTGATGATTCCTATTTCTACTGTGTATATGTGTGAGACCTAACCTTTGATGATTCCTATATCTACTGTGTATATGTGTTAGACCTTACCTTTGGATGATTCCTATTTCTACTGTGTATATGTGTGAGACCACACCTTTGATGATTTCTATTTCTACTGTGTATATGTGTGAGCCCATACCTTTGATGATTCCTATTTCTACTGTGTATATGTGTGAGCCCATACCTTTGATGATTCCTATTTCTACTGTGTATATGTGTGAGCCCATACCTTTGATGATTCCTATTTCTACTGTGTATATGTGTGAGCCCATACCTTTGATGATTTCTATTTCTACTGTGTATATGTGTTAGACCTTACCTTTCGATGATTCCTATTTCTACTGTGTATATGTGTGAGCCCATACCTTTGATAATTTCTATTTCTACTGTGTATATGTGTGAGCCCATACCTTTGATGATTCCTATTTCTACTGTGTATATGTGTGAGCCCATACCTTTGATGATTCCTATTTCTACTGTGTATATGTGTCAGCCCATACCTTTGATGATTCTTATTTCTACTGTGTATATGTGTGAGCCCATACCTTTGGATGATTCCTATTTCTACTGTGTATATGTGTTAGATCATACCTTTGATGATTCCTATTTCTACTGTGTATATGTGTGAGCCCATACCTTTGATGATTCCTATTTCTACTGTGTATATGTGTGAGCCCATACCTTTGATGATTCCTATTTCTACTGTGTATATGTGTGAGCCCATACCTTTGATGATTCCTATTTCTACTGTGTATATGTGTTAGATAATACCTTTGGATGGTACATATTTCTCTGCAATTAGCCCAGGCACATTAGGGTAATACTTGTACGACAGTTTGGCGACCTTGTCTATAAAACCCTTCATCTCCTCATCATGTGTCTGTAAGATTATTTAAACTTTAAGAACGGTCTCATAAAAAAGTTTTCTACTGTGTATATGTGTGAGACCATATCTTTGGATGATTCCTATTTCTACTGTTTATATCTGTGAGACCATACCTTTGATGATTCCTATTTCTACTGTATATATGTGTGAGCCCATACCTTTGATGATTCCTATTTCTACTGTGTATATGTGTGAGACCTTACCTTTGATGATTCCTATTTCTACTGTATATATGTGTGAGCCCATACCTTTGATGATTCCTATTTCTACTGTGTATATGTGTGAGCCCATACATTTGATGATTCCTATTTCTACTGTGTATATGTGTGAGCCCATACCTTTGATGATTCCTATTTCTACTGTGTATATGTGTGAGACCTTACCTTTGATGATTCCTATTTCTACTGTATATATGTGTGAGCCCATACCTTTGATGATTACTATTTCTACTGTATATATGTGTGAGCCCATACCTTTGATGATTCCTATTTCTACTGTGTATATGTGTGAGCCCATACCTTTGATGATTCCTATTTCTACTGTGTATATGTGTGAGACCTTACCTTTGATGATTCCTATTTCTACTGTATATATGTGTGAGACCTTACCTTTGGATGATTCCTATTTCTACAGTGTAAATCTGTGAGACCATAACTTTGGATAATTCCTATTTCTACTGTGTATATGTGTTAGCCCATACCTTTGGACGATTCCTATTTCTACAGTGTATATCTGTGAGACCGTACCTTTGGATGATTCGTATTTCTACTGTGTATATCTGTGAGACCATACCTTTGGATGATTCCTATTTCTACTGTGTATATGTGTGAGACCACACCTTTGATGATTCCTATTTCTACTGTGTATATGTGTGAGACCTTACCTTTGATGATTCCTATTTCTACTGTATATATGTGTGAGCCCATACCTTTGATGATTCCTTTTTCTACTGTGTATAGGTGTGAGCCCATACCTTTGATGATTCCTATTTCTACTGTGTATATGTGTGAGACCTTACCTTTGATGATTCCTATTTCTACTGTTTATATGTGTGAGACATTACCTTTGGATGATTCGTATTTCTACTGTGTATATCTGTGAGACCATAACTTTGGATGATTCCTATTTCTACTGTGTATATGTGTTAGCTCATACCTTTGGACGATTCCTATTTCTACAGTGTATATCTGTGAGACCGTACCTTTGGATGATTCGTATTTCTACTGTGTATATCTGTGAGACCATACCTTTGGATGATTCGTATTTCTACTGTGTATATGTGTGAGACCTTACCTTTGATGATTCCTATTTATACTGTGTATATGTGTTAGACCTTACCTTTGGATGATTCCTATTTCTACTGTGTATATGTGTGAGACCACACCTTTGATGATTTCTATTTCTACTGTGTATATGTGTGAGCCCATACCTTTGATGATTCCTATTTCTACTGTGTATATGTGTGAGCCCATACCTTTGATGATTCCTATTTCTACTGTGTATATGTGTGAGCCCATACCTTTGATGATTACTATTTCTACTGTGTATATGTGTGAGCCCATACCTTTGATGATTTTTATTTCTACTGTGTATATGTGTTAGACCTTACCTTTGGATGATTCCTATTTCTACTGTGTATATGTGTGAGCCCATACCTTTGATGATTTCTATTTCTACTGTGTATATGTGTGAGCCCATACCTTTGATGATTCCTATTTCTACTGTGTATATGTGTGAGCCCATACCTTTGATGATTCCTATTTCTACTGTGTATATGTGTCAGCCCATACCTTTGATGATTCTTATTTCTACTGTGTATATGTGTGAGCCCATACCTTTGGATGATTCCTATTTCTACTGTGTATATGTGTTAGATCATACCTTTGATGATTCCTATTTCTACTGTGTATATGTGTGAGCCCATACCTTTGATGATTCCTATTTCTACTGTGTATATGTGTCAGCCCATACCTTTGATGATTCCTATTTCTACTGTGTATATGTGTTAGACCTTACCTTTGGATGATTCCTATTTCTACTGTGTATATGTGTGAGACCACACCTTTGATGATTCCTATTTCTACTGTGTATATGTGTGAGCCCATACCTTTGATGATTCCTATTTCTACTGTGTATATGTGTGAGCCCATACCTTTGATGATTCCTATTTCTACTGTGTATATGTGTGAGCCCATACCTTTGATGATTTCTATTTCTACTGTGTATATGTGTTAGACCTTACCTTTGGATGATTCCTTTTTCTACTGTGTATATGTGTGAGCCCATACCTTTGATGATTTCTATTTCTACTGTGTATATGTGTAAGCCCATACCTTTGATGATTCCTATTTCTACTGTGTATATGTGTGAGCCCATACCTTTGATGATTCCTATTTCTACTGTGTATATGTGTCAGCCCATACCTTTGATGATTCTTATTTCTACTGTGTATATGTGTGAGCCCATACCTTTGGATGATTCCTATTTCTACTGTGTATATGTGTTAGATCATACCTTTGATGATTCCTATTTCTACTGTGTATATGTGTGAGCCCATACCTTTGATGATTCCT
The DNA here is from genome assembly GCA_037043455.1 of Cyrtodaria siliqua. Lineage (NCBI taxonomy): Eukaryota > Metazoa > Mollusca > Bivalvia > Adapedonta > Hiatellidae > Cyrtodaria > Cyrtodaria siliqua. Next base: position 66,982 of record JAWPHD010003839.1, read on the forward strand.
ATTTCTACTGTGTATATGTGTCAGCCCATACCTTTGATGATTCCTATTTCTACTGTGTATATGTGTGAGCCCATACCTTTGATGATTCCTATTTCTACTGTGTATATGTGTTAGATAATACCTTTGGATGGTACATATTTCTCGGCAATTAGCCCAGGCACATTAGGGTAATACTTGTACGACAGTTTGGCGACCTTGTCTATAAAACCCTTCATCTCCTCATCATGTGTCTGTAAGATTATTTAAACTTTAAGAACGGTCTCATAAAAAAGTTTTCTACTGTGTATATGTGTGAGACCATATCTTTGGATGATTCCTATTTCTACTGTTTATATCTGTGAGACCATACCTTTGATGATTCCTATTTCTACTGTATATATGTGTGAGCCCATACCTTTGATGATTCCTATTTCTACTGTGTATATGTGTTAGACCTTACCTTTGATGATTTCTATTTCTACTGTGTATATGTGTGAGCCCATACCTTTGATGATTCCTATTTCTACTGTGTATATGTGTGAGCCCATACCTTTGATGATTCCTATTTCTACTGTGTATATGTGTGAGCCCATACCTTTGATGATTCCTATTTCTACTGTGTATATGTGTGAGACCTTACCTTTGATGATTCCTATTTCTACTGTTTATATGTGTGAGACCTTACCTTTGGATGATTCGTATTTCTACTGTGTATATCTGTGAGACCATAACTTTGGATGATTCCTATTTCTACTGTGTATATGTGTTAGCCCATACCTTTGGACGATTCCTATTTCTACAGTGTATATCTGTGAGACCGTACCTTTGGATGATTCGTATTTCTACTGTGTATATCTGTGAGACCATACCTTTGGATGATTCGTATTTCTACTGTGTATATGTGTCAGCCCATACCTTTGATGATTCTTATTTCTACTGTGTATATGTGTGAGCCCATTACTTTGGATGATTCCTATTTCTACTGTGTATATGTGTTAGATCATACCTTTGATGATTCCTATTTCTACTGTGTATATGTGTGAGCCCATACCTTTGATGATTCCTATTTCTACTGTGTATATGTGTCAGCCCATACCTTTGATGATTCCTATTTCTACTGTGTATATGTGTTAGACCTTACCTTTGGATTATTCCTATTTCTACTGTGTATATGTGTGAGACCACACCTTTGATGATTTCTATTTCTACTGTGTATATGTGTGAGCCCATACCTTTGATGATTCCTATTTCTACTGTGTATATGTGTGAGCCCATACCTTTGATGATTCCTATTTCTACTGTGTATATGTGTGAGCCCATACCTTTGATGATTCCTATTTCTACTGTGTATATGTGTGAGCCCATACCTTTGATGATTTCTATTTCTACTGTGTATATGTGTTAGACCTTACCTTTGGATGATTCCTATTTCTACTGTGTATATGTGTGAGCCCATACCTTTGATGATTTCTATTTCTACTGTGTATATGTGTGAGCCCATACCTTTGATGATTCCTATTTCTACTGTGTATATGTGTGAGCCCATACCTTTGATGATTCCTATTTCTACTGTGTATATGTGTCAGCCCATACCTTTGATGACTTTATTTCTACTGTGTATATGTGTGAGCCCATACCTTTGGATGATTCCTATTTCTACTGTGTATATGTGTTAGATCATACCTTTGATGATTCCTATTTCTACTGTGTATATGTGTGAGCCCATACCTTTGATGATTCCTATTTCTACTGTGTATATGTGTCAGCCCATACCTTTGATGATTCCTATTTCTACTGTGTATATGTGTGAGCCCATACCTTTGATGATTCCTATTTCTACTGTGTATATGTGTTAGATAATACCTTTGGATGGTACATATTTCTCGGCAATTAGCCCAGGCACATTAGGGTAATACTTGTACGACAGTTTGGCGACCTTGTCTATAAAACCCTTCATCTCCTCATCATGTGTCTGTAAGATTATTTAAACTTTAAGAACGGTCTCATAAAAAAGTTTTCTACTGTGTATATGTGTGAGACCATATCTTTGGATGATTCCTATTTCTACTGCTTATTTCTGTGAGACCATACCTTTGATGATTCCTATTTCTACTGTATATATGTGTGAGCCCATACCTTTGATGATTCCTATTTCTACTGTGTATATGTGTGAGACCTTACCTTTGATGATTCCTATTTCTACTGTATATATGTGTGAGCCCATACCTTTGATGATTCCTATTTCTACTGTGTATATGTGTGAGCCCATACCTTTGATGATTCCTATTTCTACTGTGTATATGTGTGAGCCCATACCTTTGATGATTCCTATTTCTACTGTGTATATGTGTGAGACCTTACCTTTGATGATTCCTATTTCTACTGTATATATGTGTGAGCCCATACCTTTGATGATTCCTATTTCTACTGTGTATATGTGTGAGCCCATACCTTTGATGATTCCTATTTCTACTGTGTATATGTGTGAGACCTTACCTTTGGACGATTCCTATTTCTACTGTGTATATGTGTGAGCCCATACCTTTGATGATTCCTATTTCTACTGTATATATGTGTGAGACCTTACCTTTGATGATTCCTATTTCTACTGTATATATGTGTGAGACCTTACCTTTGGATGATTCGTATTTCTACTGTGTATATCTGTGAGACCATAACTTTGGATGATTCCTATTTCTACTGTGTATATGTGTTAGCCCATACCTTTGGACGATTCCTATTTCTACAGTGTATATCTGTGAGACCGTACCTTTGGATGATTCGTATTTCTACTGTGTATATCTGTGAGACCATACCTTTGGATGATTCGTATTTCTACTGTGTATATCTGTGAGACCTTACCTTTGGATGATTCCCATTTCTACTGTGAGACCTTACCTTTGGATGATTCCTATTTCTACTGTGTATATGTGTGAGCCCATACCTTTGATGATTCCTATTTCTACTGTATATATGTGTGAGACCTTACCTTTGATGATTCCTATTTCTACTGTGTATATGTGTGAGCCCATACCTTTGATGATTCCTATTTCTACTGTATATATGTGTTAGACATTACCTTTGGATGATTCCTATTTCTACTGTGTATATCTGTGAGACCATACCTTTGATGATTCCTATTTCTACTGTATATATGTGTGAGACCATACCTTTTGATGATTCCTATTTCTACTGTATATATGTGTCAGCCCATACCTTTGATGATTCCTATTTCTACTGTATATATGTGTGAGACCTTACCTTTGAAGATTCCTATTTCTACTGTATATATGTGTGAGACCATACCTTTGATGATTCCTATTTCTACTGTATATATGTGTCAGCCCATACCTTTGATGATTCCTATTTCTACTGTATACATGTGTGAGACCATACCTTTGAATGATTCCTATTTCTACTGTGTATATGTGTTAGATCATACCTTTGGATGGTACATATTTCTCGGCAATTAGCCCAGGCACATCAGGGTAATACTTGTACAACAGTTTGGCGACCTTGTCTATAAAACCCTTCATCTCCTCATCATGTGTCTGTAAGATTAATTAAACTTTAAGAACTGTCTCATAAAAAAGTGTGTTTGTTTCTGGTTACCAGTTGAAAAAAAAATAGGTATGGGTAGGTAGATATTTATTCAATATTATTATTACTACTACTACTGATACATTTTTTCGCTGTGTTGTGTGAAGTATTTCAGTGAGCTAATTTTTTTAAAAATGGCTTTTGACAATTCAAATGGGACTGTGCTGAAGGAATTTGTAAGCAAGAATAACTGAAAACACATGGAACTAAAGGGAACTATTACATTTAACTTGAACGTTATCCACAGAATGTTGTTGATATAATGTCTAGTTATAAAAGAAGATATATGTTGACATTTTTAATAGCAAAGATGTCTCTGAAGTTGAGATTTTTCTAAGGATTGCCATCCTATAAGCGCCCCTACATGTTTTTCCCTCTAAAATGCTTTAAACGCCCCTATTTCAACCGCAGTTCTCTCCATCAATATGATTTTTGGAATAATAAGTAGTTTCAGGTATGTAGTGCTGTATTTGTTTTATACCCTCAAGCTGAACGAATTAACCCATTATCATCGACAGAATTTTGTGTCAGTGTATGTCCTAACAAGCGCCCCTTTTTTTCTGAATTGTCTAAGTGTCCGGGGCGCATAAAGGGGCGAATACGGTAAGTCATGGTTTCATTTATAAACTAGTTGCAGAACAGTTACCTCTAAACCGGAATCAACCACAAAGCCCGGTCTGCTGTCTTGAAATGTGAGGAACTCTTCAACAAGTAGAGCAACAGTTCTGCTGGATGGGGGCTCCTTCCTAATGAGTAGACAATGTCACACCCTATATACATGCAGTAATAACAGGTAATACTGATAGTCATGGAGCCATCACAAAATGCAGAAGTACATCCAACTGATTTTACATGTCCATAACAGATATACTGTATCAAGAACTGAAATTACAAAAATGAACTATATATATATATATCATTTATTAACTAAAATATTGTTTAAACTAAGAACAAAGAATATTCGTTATAGTATCTTTTGATGCCAATATACATATAAATGGGTAAATTACATACTTGGCTAAGTAATTAGTTCAATGGCTGACTGATATATGAACATTAGAGCAGGTATGTATGAATAATGGGACAACAAGGTATATTCATGACAAACCTTGGCATATTTGGTGCAGACACATGTACAAATGGAACTACAAGCATGTGATCTACGTCCCTGAGTCTGGTCTTGGTGCGCATGGTGGCGTGGTAATATGACAACACAGCCTTCATAGCAAAATATACACCTGCATATAGAAAGCTGATGTTTGCACACATATGATATTAAAAGCACATACATTGGTTATTTTCAAGATCCCAGAGCTATATGATGTGAATATGTGCACTTTGTTGGTTCCCTGCTTCACTGTAAGTATTTACAACAGTGTTATATGATGTGTATACGTGCAACTTGTTGGTTTCCTGCTTTAATGTAAATATTTACAACAGTGTTATATGATGTGTATACGTGCAACTTGTTGGTTTCCTGCTTTAATGTAAATATTTACAACAGTGTTATATGATGTGTATACGTGCAACTTGTTGGTTTCCTGCTTTAATGTAAGTATTTAAAATGCTGAATGTCACTGATGCAGTAAACTTATGTAATTCAATGATAGAAATAAATCTTTGAAATATGACAAAGTTTGATATTTCAAGTCATATTTCAAGTCAATTTGATATTTCAAGACAAATATTAAATATCAAACTTGGTCATATTTAATGACTTGTTTCAGATCCTTTATATACCTTGTGAACCCCTCAAATCTACAAACGTTTTTTCTGAGCTGAGAAGCTGTTGACATGTTTGGTCTATTTCGTAGTCGTACTGTGAGATGGCTTTCCGGGGGTCGGCGCTCAACAAATCTATGTATTGTTTTCTCACTGAAAGAAAGGCACAAATGTCATTTCATGGAAAATGGACCTGTTGGTTTACCATCTGAGATATCAGATATCATTATATTCATATTGTGAGTGTGAGGTTTTTAGTTTAAATGGTAATGGATATTGTTAATCAAATCAGCTTTAATTTCTATTTTATCATTTTTCTTTATGGCCTATAGACCTGGAACCACTATACTGTAAGACTGGAATTGACCACCTTACTAGTTCCATCAAAATAGGATTTTACTGCATGCAGTTACTTCAGGGCCTTTATCACTTCTGTCTGCTTTTGGTTTAGAAGGGTTGGGATCAAAAAACATGTGTAGTATAGTTTAAGTGCAGAGCTACAATTAGGCAGTATAAGGTGGGTCTATACACACTTCTTAATATCATATAAAAGTGCTTGATTTCAGTAAGCATAAACACATTTAGATAAACATGAAGATGTCGGAGAATGCACCAGAGATGGTCTGATTTTGAGAATGCACTATCGAACGTCTGATTGTGAAAATGCACCACTGATCGTTTGATTTGTGAGAATGCATCATTGTACATCTGATGTGTGAGAATGCACCACTGAACAGATGATTGTGAAAATGCACCATTGAATGTCTAATTGTGGGAATGCACCAATGTCTGATTTGTGAGAATGCACCATTGACCATCTGATTGTAAGAATGCACCACTGAATGTCTAATTGTGAGAATGCACCATTGAACGTCTGATTGTGAGAATGCACCATTGAACGTCTGATTGTGAGAATGCACCATTGAACGTCTGATTGTGAGAATGCACCATTGAACATCTGATTGTGAGAATGCACCATTGAACGTCTGATTGTGAGAATGCACCACTGAACATCTGATTGTGAGAATGCACCATTGAACTGATTGTAAGAATGCACCATTGAACTGATTGTAAGAATGAACCATTGAATGCCTGATTGTGAGAATGCCCCATTGAATGTCTGATTTGTGAGAATGCACCAATGAACATCTGATTTGTGAGAACGAACCACTGAACATCTGATTTGTGAGAATGCACCATTGAACTGATTGTAAGAATGCACCATTGAACGTCTGATTGTGAGAGTGCCCCATTAAATGTCTGATTTGTGAGAATGCATCATTGAACATCTGATTTGTGAGTGCACCACTGAACATCTGATTTGTGAGAATGCACCATTGATCTGATTGTGAGAACGCACCATTGAACAGATTGTGAGAATGCATTGAACTGATTGTGTGAATGCACCATTGAACATCTGATTGTGAGAATGCCCCATTGAATGTCTGATTTGTGAGAATGCACCACTGAACATCTGATTGTGAGAATGCACCACTGAATGTCTGATTGTCAGAATGCAGCATTGAACGTCTGATTGTGAGAATGCACCAATAAATGTCTGATTGTGAGAATGCACCACTGAACATCTGATTGTGAGAATGCACCATTGAACTGATTGTAAGAATGCACCATTGAACTGATTGTAAGAATGAACCATTGAATGCCTGATTGTGAGAATGCCCCATTGAATGTCTGATTTGTGAGAATGCACCAATGAACATCTGATTTGTGAGAACGCACCACTGAACATCTGATTTGTGAGAATGCACCATTGAACTGATTGTAAGAATGCACCATTGAACGTCTGATTGTGAGAGTGCCCCATTAAATGTCTGATTTGTGAGAATGCACCATTGAACATCTGATTTGTGAGTGCACCACTGAACATCTGATTTGTGAGAATGCACCATTGATCTGATTGTGAGAACGCACCATTGAACAGATTGTGAGAATGCATTGAACTGATTGTGAGAATGCACCATTGAACATCTGATTGTGAGAATGCCCCATTGAATGTCTGATTTGTGAGAATGCACCACTGAACATCTGATTGTGAGAATGCACCACTGAATGTCTGATTGTCAGAATGCAGCATTGAACGTCTGATTGTGAGAATGCACCAATGAATGTCTGATTGTGAGAATGCACCATTGAATGTCTGATTTGTGAGAATGGACCACTGAACATCTGATTGTGAGAATGCACCATTGAACTAATTGTGAGAATGCACCATTGAACTGATTGTGAGAATGCACCACTAAATGTCTGATTGTGAGAATGCCCCATTGACTGTCTGATTGTGAAAATGCACCATTGAACATCTGATTGTGAGAATGCACCATTGAACTAATTGTGAGAATGCACCATTGAACTGATTGTGAGAATGCACCACTAAATGTCTGATTGTGAGAATGCCCCATTGACTGTCTGATTTGTGTGAATGCACCACTGAACATCTGATATGTGAGAATACACCATTGAACATCTGATTTGTGAGAATGCACCATTGAATGTCTGATTGCGAGAATGCACCAATGAATGTCTGATTGTGAGAATGCACCATTGAATGTCTGATTTGTGAGAATGGACCACTGAACATCTGATTTGTGAGAATGCATTATTGAACGTCTGATTGACAGAATGCACCACTCACTGAACATGTGATTGTCAGAATGCATTGTCAGAATGCACCATTGAACATCTGATTGTCAGAATGCACCACTGAATGTCTGTTTTGTGAGAATGGAACACTGAACGTCTGATTTGTGAGAATGCAACATTGAATATTTGAATTTTGAGAATGCACCATTGAACATCTGATTGTGGAAATGGACCATTTAATGTCTGATTTGTGAGAATGCAACACTGAATGTCTGATTTTTGCGAATGTACCATTGAACATCTGATTTGTGAGAATGGACCATTGAACATCTGATTTGTGATAATGCACCATTGAACATCTAATTTATGAGAATGCACCATTGAATGTTTGATTTGTCAGAATGGACCATTGAACATCTGATTTGTGAGAATGCATTATTGAACGTCTGATTTGTCAGATTGCACCATTGAACATCTGATTGTGGGAATGTATCATTCAACGTCTGATTTGTCAGAATGCCTGACTGAATGTCTGATTGTGAGAATGCACCACTGAATGTCTGATTTGTCAAAATAGACAATTGAACATCTGATTTGTGAGAATGCACCATCGAATGTCTGACTTGTCAGAATGCACCACTGAATGTCTGATTGTGAGAATGCACCACTGAATTTCTGGTTGTGAGAATGCACCACTGAATCTCTGATTTGTGAGAATGCACCATTGACTGTCTGATTGTGAGAATGCACCACTGAATGTCTGATTGTGGGAATGCACCACAGAATGATGCACCACTGAATCTTTGATATGTGAGAAGGCACCATTGACTGTCTGATTGTGAGAATGCACCACTGAATGTCTGATTGTGGAATGCACCACAGAATGTCTGATTGTCAGAATGCACCATTGAACATCTGATTTGTGACAATGCACCACTGAACCTCTGATTGTAGAAATTCACCATTGAACATCTGATTTTTCAGAATGCACCATTGTCAGAATGCACCATTGAACGTCTGATTGTGAGAATGCACCACTGAATGTCCAGTTGTGAGAATGCACCACTGAATGTCTGATTGTGGGAATGCACCACAGAATGTCTGATTGTCAGAATGCACCATTGAACATCTGATTTGTGACAATGCACCACTGAACCTCTGATTGTAGGAATTCACCATTGGATATCTGATTTGTCAGAATGCACCACTGAATGTCTGATTTGTGTGAATGCACCACTGAACATCTGATTTGTGAGAATGGACCATTGAACATCTGATTGTAAGAATGGACCATTGAACGTCTGATTTGTGTAAATGCACCATTGAACATCTGATTTGTGAGAATGGACCATCGAATGTCTGATTGTGAGAATGCACCACTGAACATCTGATTTGTGAGAATACACCATTGAATGTCTGATTGTGAGAATGCACCACTGAATGTCTGATTGTGAGAATGCACCATTGCAAGTATGATTGTGAGAATGCGCCACTGAATGTCTGATTGTGAGAATGCACCATTGAATGTCTGGTTGTGAGAATGAAACACTGAATGTCCAATTTTTAAGAACGCACCACTGAACATCTGATTTGTGAGAATGCATCACTGAATACATGATTTGTGAGAATGCACCATCGAACATCTGATTGTGAGAATGCACCAGTGAAAGTCGGAATGTGAGAATGCACCAGTGAATGTCTGACTGTGAGAATGCACCAGTGAATGTCTGATTTTGAGAATGCACCATTGAATGTCTGATTGTGAGAATGCACCATTCAACGTCTGATTGTCAGAATGCACCGTTTAACGTCTGATTGTGAGAATGCACCATTTAACGTCTGATTTGTGAGAATGCACCATTGAACATTTGATTTGTGGGAATGCACCACTGAATGTATAATTTTTAAAAAATGTTCAGTATAGCACCAGATAAGCCTGTAAGTTATTACATAATTTCTGACCCTAAAAAGCATCTAATGTCTTAAATGGATCTCTGAACATATATGATCTTGCAATGTGATTAAATATGTCCCGTTTTTCATAAATGTGCCTTGAGTATTATATTTTATACCTGATCAAAAATCAGTACTAATTTTCAATATTTTCATGAACATTTTTGTACTTTTTCGATCAGTATGAAATGTGCAAGGTAGAAAAAGATAAATGTTTCACCCATACACAGTCACGCCAGTGTGCTTCTCTGACATGCAGGGTCACATGTACCCAGTCACTCCATTGTGCTTCTTTAACATACAGGGTCACCCATACCCAGTCACCCCAGTGTGCTTCTCTGACATACAGGGTCACCCATACACAGTCACTCCAGTGTGCTTCTCTGACATACAGGGTCACCCATACCCAGTCATGCCAGTGTGCTCTGACATATAGGGTCACCCATACCCAGTCACCCCAGTATGCTTCTCTGACATACAGGGTCACCCATACCCAGTCAGGCCAGTGTGCTTCTCTGACATACTGGGTCACACATACCCAGTCACGCCAGTGTGCTTCTCTGACATACTGGGTCACCCATACCCAGTCACCCCAGTATGCTTCTCTGACATACTGGGTCACCCATACCCAGTCATGCCAGTGGGCTTCTATGACATACATGGTCACCCATACCCAGTCATCCCAGTGTGCTTCTCTGACATACTGGGTCACCCATACCCAGTCACTCCTGTATGCTTCCCTAGCATACTGGGTCACCCATAACCAGCCACTCCAGTGTGCTTCCCTGACATACTGGGTCACTCACACCCAGTCACCCCAGTGTGCTTCTCTGACCTACAGTGTCACCCATACCCAGTCACCCCAGTGTGCTTCTCTAACATACTGGGTCATCCATACCCAGTCACCCCAGTGTGCTTCTCTAACATACTGGATCACCCATACCCAGTCACTCTGGTGTGCTTCTCTAACATACTGGGTCACCCATACCCAGTCATGCCAGTGTGCTTCTATTACATACTGGGTCACCCATACCCAGTCACCCCAGTGTGCTTCTCTGACATATTGGGTCACCTATATCAAGTCACCCCAGTGTACTACTCTGACATACTGGGTCACCCACACCCAGTCACTCTGGTGTGCTTCTCTGACATACAAGGTCACCCATACCCAGTCACTCTGGTGTGCTTCTCTGACATACAGGGTCACCCATACCCAGTCATACAGGGTCACCCACACCTAGTCACTCCAGTGTGCTTCTCTGACATACTGGGTCACCCATACCCAGTCACTCTGGTGTGCTTCTCTGACATAAAGGGTTACCCATACCCAGTCACTCCAGTGTGCTTCTCTGACATACTGGATCACCCATACCCAGTCATGCCAGTGTGCTTCTCTAACATACTGGTTCACCCATACCCAGTCACCCCAGTTTGCTTCTCTGACATATTGGGTCACCTATATCATGTCACCCCAGTGTACTACTCTGACATACTGGGTCCCCCACACCCAGTTACTCTGGTGTGCTTCTCTGACATACAAGGTCACCCATACCCAGTCACTCTGGTGTGCTTCTCTGACATACAGGGTCACCCATACCCAGTCATACAGGGTCACCCATACCCAGTCATACAGGGTCACCCATACCTAGTCACTCCAGTGTGCTTCTCTGATATACTGGTTCACCCATACCCAGTCACTCAGGTGTGCTTCTCTGACATAAAGTTGTCACCCATACCCAGTCACTCCATTGTGCTTCTCTGACATACAGGGTCACCCATACCAAGTCATGCCAGTGTGCTTCTCTGACATACAGGGTCACCCATACCCAGTCACCCCAGTATGCTTCTCTGACATACAAGGTCACCATACCCAGTCAGGCCTGTGCTTCTCTGACATACTGGGTCACACATACCCAGTCACGCCAGTGTGCTTCTCTGACATACAGGGTCACCCATACCCAGTCACCCCAGATTGCTTCGCTGACATACTGGGTCACCCATACCCGGTCACGCCAGTGTGCTTCTCTGACATACAGGAGCACCTATACCCAGTCACGCCAGTGTGCTTCCATGACATACATGGTCACCCATACCCAGTCATCCCAGTGTGCTTCTCTGACATACTGGGTCACCCATACCCAGTCACCCCTGTATGCTTCCCTAGCATACTGGGTCACCCATAACCAGCCACTCCAGTGTGCTTCCCTGACATACTGGGTCACCCACACCCAGTCACCCCAGTGTGCTTCTCTGACCTACAGTGTCACCCATACCCAGTCACCCCAGTGTGCTTCTCTAACATACTGGGTCATCCATACCCAGTCACCCCAGTGTGCTTCTCTAACATACTGGATCACCCATACCCAGTCACTCTGGTGTGCTTCTCTAACATACTGGGTCACCCATACCAGTCATGCCAGTGTGCTTCTCTAACATACTGGGTCACCCATACCCAGTCACCCCAGTGTGCTTCTCTGACATATTGGGTCACCTATATCAAGTCACCCCAGTGTACTACTCTGACATACTGGGACACCCACACCCAGTCACTCTGGTGTGCTTCTCTGACATACAAGGTCACCCATACCAAGTCACTCTGGTGAGCTTCTCTGACATACAGGGTCACCCATACCCAGTCATACAGGGTCACCCATACCCAGTCATACAGGGTCACCCATACCTAGTCACTCCAGTGTGCTTCTCTGACATACTGGTTCACCCATACCCAGTCACTCTGGTGTGCTTCTCTGAAATAAAGGGTCACCCATACCCAGTCACTCTGGTGTGCTTCTCTGACATACAGGGTCACCCATACCCAGTCACTCTGGTGTGCTTCTCTGACATACAGTGTCACCCATACCCATTCACCCCAGTGTGCTCTCTGACATACAGGGTCACCCATACCCAGTCACTCTGGTGTGCTTCTCTGACATACAGTGTCACCCATACCCATTCACTCCAGTGTGCTTCTCTGACATACAGGGTCACCAATACCCAGTCACCCCAGTGTGCTTCTCTGACATACAGGGTCACCCATACCCAGTCACTCAAGTGTGCTTCTCTGACATACTGGGTCACAAATATTCAGTATGCCAGTCAGCCCAGTGTGTCAGTCAGCCCAATGTGCCAGCCATCCCAGTATGCCAGTCACCCCAGTGTGCCAGCCACACCCAGTGTGCCAGTCACCCCAGTGTGCTTCTCTGACATTCTGACATGTGTAATACCTCCAACAACTGTGCAGTTACTTACATGCTTGAAAGTACTCTGAAAGTAACCATGGTGGATAATGACTAGAGTGATATGTAACATCAATCCATTGGGAATGCCTGTATCCAGTTTGGTTTGAAACAGACTCTGATATGCATACAGCATATAACCTGAGTTTCCCTGGCATTCTAGGAACATGTTTACCTGCATTTAGTTTTCATTTAAATAAATAGAGAATATTTGTTGTTTGGGAGTGAAAAACAGTTTTATTTCATCGAGAAGAGAAAAATTAAAATGTTCATGCATGCGTATAACCAGTTCTCTTACAAGACAAATTTGATTTTATTGCGATAACTAAATATAGTCATGAGCGTGTAGCATAATTGAAATATTTTAGTTATTTAAGAGATTAAATAAAATATTCACTTCAAAACAACAAATGCTTCTTTGTGTTTCATTGCATGCCCTATAATCATTGTTCAATCCAACTTTGTGAGACTATCACCTTTAATTCACCATAACTTCTAAAACAGTTGAACAATTTCATTTTAGTATGACTCATTTTCTTCATTTTCTTAATTATGACCAATTTAATTAAACAACTGTTATACAAACATTAAAAGAAGTTGTTTTTGAATGATTTAACTGGTATCTGTAAATATTGCAATATTTGATTACTTTGCAAAAACTACAACTCATTTTCTCAAATGATTTCCAAGCTGAATAAAGTAGTTCTGCTGTGGAAAAAATCCTCACAATGTAAAATATCTATTTTATTTCACTGCTGAAATACAGAGTTTGATTGGTTAAATGAAATAAATATATTTATATGCAAACAATGAGACTTTAAGCTGAATGAAAATACTCAGCAATAGAGACATGGTCAACACTAAACTTTTACAGTTTGAAAAATGAACTTAATTATATATACTGAAAAGATTAAGAAATGAAGAAATGTATAATGGGAATTTCTGCTATATCTTGTATGCATAATATGCTGCTGTTAATCGAACGGTATAAGAGGGCTACATTAGATATTTCCTTTCAGAAAAACATAAACACAAATGCGCAAGTGAACAAACTTAGGCTGTAAAATGTAAAGTGTCGTAATCTATTTACAATAAATACTGAAATGTTTCATAGCAGAACTTCAACATTTATGAACTTTGTGTAATGATGTGTTCTGTGATTTTTTTACTACAGCACAGTGTTATCCTTTCTCTATCAACTGTAGCCCTCTTTTGTTTTACAAAACAATTTGGGACTTTTTTGGGAGTTTTATGTGAAATTTAAGTGTAGTTTGTTTTATAGTAGTATGTTTTATACATATAAATCATATACTAGTAGATGAATTTGTGACTACTGTTTCCTGTTTTTCTTTCAGTATAGCTACCTTTAGTATTGGTAAGGTATAACCTCCAGGCCAGCTGGCGGACTTTGAATGGAAGTGGCTGATTCAGACAAAAACTGAGTTTGTTTTTCATTTCTGGCCATTTTTTCAGAAGACTAAGAGCACCATCTTCCGCGAAGTCTATCACTAGGTCAGACTTTGTACCAATAGGATGTTCCTCCAGAAGCTGACGCGACACCTCTTCATTTAGATTCTGGTCGAGTAAAACGGAAACTTTCTTATAAAGACTTGAGTATGATTGTCCTGTAAAATATATATATGTATTTGTTAAATATCAGGTTAGGAGAAGACTATATTAAAGGGAGAGTAGATGAGAGATTGGTTATATCACTAGCACTTCCAACAACATCACCATTAGGACCACTAACTTATCTATCACAAGAAAATAGTGCATAACGGTCATGAAATTGTGAAGATGATTAATATTATTATTTAAAAGTATGTCCCATTTAATAGAGAATGAATACTGCACATGTACTCTAATAGAAAGATCTTCCTGGCCCAGACATTTCAGACTTACCTCCTTCAATAGCCTTGGTGGCTCTCTCCATAAACAGCTGTTTTTCAGCCTCGGACAGATCACTAAAGTATTGTACATGACTCTCTGTTAACTGCTGTTGGATGGCATCATGGAGCTCATGTAAAAAACCACTCCATTCCTTAAAAGTAAACACTGACAGTAAATCCATACATTCCATTACACAACAACAGCAAACACTGAATGTTACCAGGGATCCCAACATCCCAATACACAATAACAGAAAACACTGAATGTCATCAGGGATCCCCACACCCCAATACACAATAACAGCAAACAATGAATGTAATCAGGGATCCCCCATCCCAATACACAACAACAGCAAACACTGAATGTAATCAGGGATCCCCCATCCCAATACACAACAACAGCAAACACTGAATGTAATCAGGGATCCCCCATCCCAATACACAACAACAGCAGACACTGAATGTAATCAGGGATCCCCACATCCCAATACACAACAACAGCAAACACTGAATGTAATCAGGGATCCCCCATCCCAATACACAACAACAGCAGACACTGAATGTAATTAGGAATCCCCACATCCCAATACACAACAACAGCAGACACTGAATGTAATCAGGGATCCCCCATCCCAATACACAACAACAGCAAACACTGAATGTAATTAGGGATCCCCACATCCCAATACACAATAACAGCAAACACTGAATGTAATCAGGGATCCCCACATCCCAATACACAATGACAGCAACAATGAATGTAATCAGGGATCCCCCATCCCAATACACAACAACAGCAGACACTGAATGTAATTAGGAATCCCCACATCCCAAAACACAATGACAGCAACAATGAATGTAATCAGGGATCCCCCATCCCGATACACAACAACAGCAAACACTGAATGTAATTAGGAATCCCCACATCCCAATACACAACAACAGCAAACACTGAATGTAATCAGGGATCCCCACATCCCAATACACAGCAACAGCAAACACTGAATGTAATCAGGGATCCCCCATCCCAATACACAACAACAGCAAACACTGAATGTAATCAGGGATCCCCACATCCCAATACACAACAACAGCAAACACTGAATGTAATTAGGGATCCCCACATCCCAATACACAACAACAGCAAACACTGAATGTAATCAGGGATCCCCCATCCCAATACACAACAACAGCAAACACTGAATGTAATCAGGGATCCCCACATCCCAATACACAACAACAGCAAACACTGAATGTAATTAGGGATCCCCCATCCCAATACACAACAACAGCAAACACTGAATGTAATCAGGGATCCCCACATCCCAATACACAACAACAGAAAACACTGAGTGTAATTAGTAATCCCCACATCTCAATACACAACAACAGCAAACACTGAATGTAATCAGGGATCCCCACATCCCAATACACAACAACAGCAAACACTGAATGTAATCAGGGATCCCCATCCCAATACACAACAACAGCAAACACTGAATGTAATCAGGGATCCCCACATCCCAATACACAACAACAGCAAACACTGAATGTAATTAGGGATCCCCATCCCAATACACAACAACAGCAAACACTGAATGTAATCAGGGATCCCCACATCCCAAAACACAACAACAGCAAACACTGGATGTAATTAGGGATCCCCCATCCCAATACACAACAACAGCAAACACTGAATGTAATCAGGGATCCCCCATCCTAATACACAACAACAGCAGACACTGAATGTAATCAGGGATCCCCCATCCCAATACACAACAACAGCAAACACTGAATGTAATCAGGGATCCCCACATCCCAATACACAACAACAGCAAACACTGAATGTAATCAGAGATCCCCACATCCCAATACACAACAACAGCAAACACTGAGTGTAATTAGTAATCCCCACATCTCAATACACAACAACAGCAAACACTGAATGTAATTAGGAATATCCACATCCCAATACACAACAACAGCAAACACTGAATGTAATTAGGGATCCCCACATCCCAATACACAACAACAGCAAACACTGAGTGTAATTAGTAATCCCCACATCTCAATACACAACAACAGCAAACACTGAATGTAATCAGGGATCCCCACATCCCAATACACAACAACAGCAAACACTGAATGTAATCAGGGATCCCCACATCCCAATACACAACAACAGCAAACACTGAGTGTAATTAGTAATCCCCACATCTCAATACACAACAACAGCAAACACTGAATGTAATCAGGGATCCCCACATCCCAATACACAACAACAGCAAACACTGAATGTAATTAGGGATCCCCCATCCCAATACACAACAACAGCAAACACTGAATGTAATCAGGGATCCCCACATCCCAATACACAACAACAGCAAACACTGAATGTAATTAGGGATCCCCCATCCCAATACACAACAACAGCAAACTCTGAATGTAATCAGGGATCCCCACATCCCAATACACAACAACAGCAAACACTGAATGTAATTAGGGATCCCCCATCCCAATACACAACAACAGCAAACACTGAATGTAATCAGGGATCCCCCATCCCAATACACAACAACAGCAGACACTGAATGTAATCAGGGATCCCCCATCCCAATACACAACAACAGCAAACACTGAATGTAATCAGGGATCCCCACATCCCAATACACAACAACAGCAAACACTGAATGTAATTAGGGATCCCCCATCCCAATACACAACAACAGCAAACACTGAATGTAATCAGGGATCCCCACATCCCAATACACAGCAACAGCAAACACTGAATGTAATCAGGGATCCCCCATCCCAATACACAGCAACAGCAAACACTGAATGTAATCAGGGATCCCCACATCCCAATACACAACAACAGCAGACACTGAATGTAGAAATCCCCACATCCCAATACATGATAACAGCAACATTGAATGTAATTAGGAATCCTAACATCCCAATACACAACAACTGCAAACACTGAATGTAATTAGGGATCCCCACATCCCAATACACAACAACAGCAAACACTGAATGTAATCAGGGATCCCCCATCCCAATACACAACAACTGCAAACACTGAATGTAATTAGGGATCCCCACATCCCAATACACAACAACAGCAAACACTGAATGTAA
Source organism: Cyrtodaria siliqua (assembly GCA_037043455.1). NCBI lineage: Eukaryota > Metazoa > Mollusca > Bivalvia > Adapedonta > Hiatellidae > Cyrtodaria > Cyrtodaria siliqua. Next base: position 85,100 of record JAWPHD010003839.1, read on the forward strand.
TCAGGGATTCCCACATCCCAATACACAACAACAGCAAACACTGAATGTAATCAGGGATCCCCCATCCCAATACACAACAACAGCAAACACTGAATGTAATCAGGGATCCCCACATCCCAATACACAACAACAGCAAACACTGAATGTAATCAGGGATCCCCCATCCCAATACACAACAACAGCAGACACTGAATGTAATCAGGGATCCCCACATCCCAATACACAACAACAGCAAACACTGAATGTAATCAGGGATCCCCACATCCCAATACACAACAACAGCAAACACTGAATGTAATCAGGGATCCCCACATCCCAATACACAACAACAGCAGACACTGAATGTAATTAGGAATCCCCACATCCCAATACACAACAAAAGCAAACACTGAATGTAATTAGGAATACCCACATCCCAATACACAACAACAGCAAACACTGAATGTAATTAGAAATCCCCATATCCCAATACACAACAACAGCAAACACTGAATGTAGAAATCCCCACATCCCAATACATGATAACAGCAACATTGAATGTAATTAGGAATCCTAACATCCCAATACACAACCACCGCAAATATTTTTATAAAAAGATGTTTTGGACAAAGCATTAATGTAAAATGTGTACTCTTTAATCATTTCCATAAACAAATATCGCTTATTTCCTCTTCCCCTTACATCAGAGTATTAGGCAGAAATTCAAGACTTGGGTGAACAAATCTGCAAACAGGGTGTGTAAAATAACTTGCTAACACGCGCTAAGAGCCAATTAGCGCCAATTTGGTGTCTCTGGAGTAATTTATTTTAATACAGATAAATGAAAAAAAGGTACATTTTAGATCATCTTTCTTCTATAAATGTACAATATTGAGAAAGTAAGAGTTTGGAAGTGTTGTTTAGCACCCACTCCACCAAATAATTGCCAAGATTTTTCAAAAATGGACGTGCAATAGATGGCTGCACGGTTGGCTGGCTAATACCCTGCCTTACATACACATTCAACATTGCTTCTGTCTTCTTAAAATGGCATTAATTTGTGTCAAAGAGCCTTCAAAAATGCCATTTCTTCTTCTTGCAAGCACCTATTATTGCTGGAGGAACTTGACGGACAGTATCTCACACTTCTATAAGCCTCCACGGAGAATGACTTGGTGCGCCGATTTTTCTAAGCTATTAAGTGTGTACGCGAGAATTTGGTTCTCAATATGTATCGTCGATTTTTTAATTAACCTGATACGCATCTTATCTGGAGCACTGCTTAATAAATTCATTTCAATAAAATAAGGCAATGAATTTTGGTCACAAACTTGAATCATTACATTTATATACTTAAGAGACTACTGAATATTTTAACACTTTGTAGGATAAAAGTTGGCTAATACATTTGTTTCTGATAATACCCGCTACCTGTCGTGCCCATAAGAAATGTTATCGACACGCCAGTCGTGCAGATAAGAAATATAATCTGCAAGACCGTCATGTTGTTTAAAAAGACATGTACTTCCTTAAAACTGCTCTATCAAAAACAACTTTCTTCTCAACCAATTTTGAAAAATGGAGTATATTTATTTACCACTAAAAATGTCTGTTTCACTGATATACAACTTCACTGATATACGACTAATAGGGCTCAATTTCAAAGATAGTATGTTCTAAAAAATAAATTGAAACGGTTGATGATTTTGGACAAACAGCTTTTAAAGGGCTATAACTCTGCCAAAAATCATTCAACTGGAACACGGTGACGATATAGATAACTAAATTTGGTACTGACCATTGATATTAACAATCTGTGTAAGTTTAGTAAATATCAAATAATAAATGAAGGTGCTAGAGAGTTCACAAGGCAGAATATAGTTTTTTTCAGAAAAACAAGGGCCATAACTCTGCTGTTACTAATCTCATTTGGCTGTTTTTCAAACTCGTCCAAGCTTTCATTGATATTAACAATCTGTGGAAGTTTGGGTAAAGATCAAATAATAAATGAAGGTGGTAGAGTGTTCACATGGCAGAATATGGCATTTTCCAGCAAATCAAGGGCCATAACTCTGCTGTTACTCATTCGATTTGGCTAGTTTTTGAACTAGCCCGAGTTTTCATTGATATTAACAATCAATGTAAGTTTGGTAAAGATCAAATAATAAATGAAGTGCTAGAGTTTTCACAAGGCAGAAAATGGCGTTTTTCAGAAAAAAGACAAGGGTCACAACTCTTGTGGTACTTACCCGAACTGGCTGGTTTTCGAAGTTATCTGAGCTTTCATTGATATCAACAATCTGTGCAAGTTTGGTAAAGATCAAATAATAAATGAAGGTGCTAGAATGTTCACAAGGCAGAAAATGACATTTATCAGGAAAAAACAAGGGTCATAACTCTGGTGTTACCAACCCAATTTAGCTGGCTTTCAAATTTATCCAAGCTTTCATTAATATTAACAATCTGTACAAGTTTGGTAAAGATCAAATAATAAATGACGCTGCTAGAGTGTTCACAAGGCAGAAAATGGCATTTTTCAGAAAAAACAAGGGCCATGACTCCGATGTTACTGATCCAATTTGGCTGGTTTTCAAATTTTTCCGAGCTTTCGTTGATATTAACAATATGTGTAAGTTTGGTAAAGATCAAATAATAAATGAAGGTGCTAGAGCGTTCACAAGGCTTAATAAGATAAGATTTTTTTTTTACTATAGAACCTAAGGATAAAACCCGAGTAACACAAATTTGATCAACTACTGAAAATAAGATAAAATCTCAACATCTCTGTAATGAAAAATTATGAATAACTCCGGTGAAACTATTCCGATCTGGCTGGTTTGAACTTGTCTGAGCTTTCATTTATAAACACATTTGTAAAGTTTCATAAAGATCCGATATATAATGAAGGCCCTAGTAGAGTGTTCACAAGGCAAAAGTTAACGGACGGACACTGGACAGCTCACCATCCCATGACTAAAACGCCCAAATATTGTTGCAATTAACACACAGACGTATTATTTTATTAGGCCTTAGATATATATATATTTTTCACACATTTTGCTTTTAAAAAGTCATATCAATAACTATTTCTAGATTTTATATTAATTAAGATTATGACTTCAGAAATTTACAGTTACTCTCAACCTTAAAATAGAGACTGATATATATGTAAGGCCTTACAAAATGTACATTTTATCGAAGTTCTTTGTCCGTTAGTCACTTAGTGCCTATTTCATATTAAATGAGTTAAAAAAATGTTTACATACACTGGAGCCGGCGATATTCTCTTTACTCTGCAACAACCATTTCGGATAGCTCTGTGAGGCAGCCATTTGTAAACAATTGTAAGCCCTAAAGAATGTTGTAAGAAAAGATTCGATTGGCTACTGTCCATTATCAGCCAATCAAAACGACTTTCTTAAACGGCGATGTAGAAATAGCAAAGATGGTTACCTATGTAAACGTGTGCATTTTTGCAACCGTATTGTTTACTGGTAAGCAATTATCTTCTTCCAAATCTAAATATTTATATCCAGAGATTAACAAAATATCATAATAATTATGTTCAAACAGTTGTCAAGGCACAACTAATTGCAATTCACGTAAATTACTTTGAAGTGCACATTTGTCATGTGTTTTCGACACATCTATCTATCTCTTCTACTTCTACTTCTACTATAGTACTGCCCAGGGCGTAAAGCATCTCTGAGTCTGTATAAATTCGAGCAGGTTGTTGTTAGTAGACAAGATACAAAGTTTAAAAGTAAGAAAGGTGAGGAAATAGTGCAAAAGGTTTGTTAAAATTAAACTGTGAAAAAGATAAAATCAGGGTAAAAACAACACTACATCACTTTAATACGGTTTGATGCGGTTGATGCGGAAGACAACATGCTTAAACCTATTCAAGTCATGCATCAATACAACATCTTCTGGTAGAGCATTCATAATTTTGCATTGCAGAGAAGTTGAGATTTTGTTTTATTTTCAATAGGTGATAAAATTTGTGTTACTCGGTTTTTATCCTTAGGTTCTATACAGGGAGTAAGTATTAGAGGGAGAAGAAACAGATCGTTTTATGTTGTCGCGCGTGTGTTTCACTACTGCGTGAAAATGACTATTTCCGGTTGTTTCGCGCATGTGTGAAGAACAGCAAATTCTTATAAATTATTACACTTACAAACTCAATAAAGGTGCGAAATGTAAACATAGTTATTATTTATTCACAGTGTGTCCTCTGATACAGAGCGTGTATTTGTTTGCATGTATAAAGGCACATTTTACCAGACGGTTCCGTGTAACAAAGATGGCGCCAGATAAAAAATGGTGAGAGTGAATAGCTATTGCAAACGAGATACGAGACTACGGGTTATTTAGGTATTAATAATAACAAAAAGTGAATAGTAGACATATTTATATTTGTCAAGAAGGTAACCATGAAGGTGGTGTTTATAAGACAAAGCCTAAAAAGAGGTGATGGAAATGTGCCTTTTGAGAAATCAGCTGAAAATTTTAATTGTTCAAATTAAAAATGGTGTGGAGCTATTGCAAACGAGATACGAAGTATGGGTTATATTAGGCATTAATAATAACAAAAAGTGAATAGTAGACATATTTATCTTTGTCAAGAAGGTAATTTCGTGATGTTGATTATAACAGAAAGCCGTAAAAAGGGGCTGTAAAAACTGCCTAATTTGAGATGTTGGCTAAAATTTTAACTTTTCATATGTAACGCGCTTACGATCGATTTACCTGTATCGATAAAATAGTAAATGGCGGCGTCCTAGCGCGACAACATGAATCGATAAACTAGAGCTATTTTGTCCCCCAACCCCTCGAAACTTGGAATATATATTTTTTTTTTTACATATTTCTGTGTTGTTTTGGTCAATTCTTACATAGCTTCTTACACATATGTTGCCCTCCCCTCCCCACCCCCCACCACACTCGAAATTCAATTTTTTTTTTACATATTTCTGTGTTGTTTTTGTCAATTCTTGCACATAGCTATGTTGTTTTTGGAGGGGGCAACATAGCTATGTGTAAGAACACATAGCTATGTTGACCCCTCAACCCCCACTCCCCTCCCCTTCAGATCCAGATATGTTGCCTCCTTCCAACCCCCCTGCCTCTTCCCCACTCTCCCCCCCCCCACACCCCACTCGAAACTCTTTTTTTATTTTTATATATTTCTGTGTTGCTTTTGTAAATTCTTACATAGCTTCTTACACATATATGTAACCCTCACCACCACCCCACACCCTGCCTCTCCCCCACCCCCACCCCCACTCAAAACTGCATTTATTTTTTTTAGAGATTTTCTGTGTTGTTTTGGTCAGTTCTTACACATATAGCTATGTTGCCCTCCCCACTCCACCCCCACCTCACCCCAACTTTAAACTCAATTATTTTTTTTACACATATATATAGCTATGTTGAATGCTGGATGTGCAACCGCCTTTCGATCACAAATTTCTTTAAAACGACTGCAATTTTGGATTAAACAGATAAAAATAATAAAATTTCACATAATTTTATATCGGCCCGTGTTTCTATACAAGCCCCATCCCCCAACCCCACCCCACATTGTTTTAGCCTTGTTTTCTGAAGGTATATACTAGCTATATAATTAATTATTGTCTAAAAAATCGAATAGTCGAGTTGCGCTGTTCTCCAACAGCTCTTGTTATTTTTAGGAGTTCCCAGTCTGCTTTCCTGTAAATATGGCAGGGTTCCCACGGGTCCTTGAAATCCTTGAAAGTACTTGAATTTGAAGGAAAAAAAATCAAGGCCTGGAAAGTGCTTGAAAATCTGATAAGGTACTTGAAAGTCCTTAAATTCTGGATTTTTGCTGTTCATCCCAAAAATGGCTATTGGTTGTGCGTTCCTAGAATATTTGTTGCTGTTTTCAGATGGCATAAACCATGTTGCTTGCACGAATATTAGTCCTTGAATTTTGGAAAAAAGGTCCTTGAAAGTCCTTGAAAAGTCATTGAATTTGGCCTTTCAATAAGAGTGGGAACCCTGATATGGACTTTGGGTGGTTTAGACCTAAGCAGTTTTGGCCTTAAATTGGCTTCAACGCAGACACATTGTGGTCATTGAGACATTATGGTCATTGAAACCTGGGATTATGTCAACTTTGTTTATGAGTTGTGGTGAGAAAAAGGTCAAGAATGTTGTTCAGTCTGGCAGGTTGAGTCACCATTTGTGTGAGGTTAAAATCATCAATGATATGAATAAATGTTTCATAAACACTGCTGATACTGGCAAGTTTGGTTGATGGATGGAATATTGTCATCCCATGATAATTTTGAAAAGTTCAGGTCTCCAATTAACCAAATAGTACATTTGTTCTTCCTGACTAGTTCAAGTGACTTCCTGAGTTCTTCTAGACTGTCTTCATCATGTTCATGTGGCCTGTAATAAGCACCTATATATGAAGAGGTTGGGCTCCAACAATTTCAAGCTTTATCCAAGTAATTTCACAGAGCAAATAAGGCGATTACTTACCAGTATGAAGACACCTCCACTTCTTTTACCTCCATGAGACCTGTCATCTCTGTGTAGGGTATAGCCCTCTGGTAGAAACTCACTACTTTTAATATCAGGTGTTAGCCATTTTTCAGTGCCAATGAGAATGTCAGGCTTCTCTATGTTTACTAAGTTTTAAACTCACCTATTTTGTTGACTACAGATCTGAACAGATTAACATTTAGTACTTTTATTTTGCGAGAGTGATTTTTGTTTTTTACTGAGCTACGTTTCTCAGACTTATTTGGAGTAGATGGAGTAGAGTAGGGTCCAGGTCATCAAGTACACTGTAGCTGCTGAGAGAGGAAAAGGTGGATGTATCAAAATAACTGGAACTAAAACTTGGTAGCTCACATTTCAAACACAGCCATGAATAACTGTCATGGTTAACATGTATATTTTATTGTCCACAGGGGTATTTCGGTGGCCTAGGTAAGGGGTTCATTTCAATATCATGCGAGAGAGTAACCAACAATAAACTTAGGTATGCAGGACTCATCTTTGCCTGCTTTGGGGTGATATGAACCACTGACTGAGTTTATTTACCATTTGTCTGTGTCTGGAGCCAACCAAGGGTGTCATGAATGCAAGCGGATCGCTTTCTCATCAGCCATTCCAACCCCCAGCTCTACATCTACGTGGGTTCAGAGTAGATGTGATAGTTGAAAACAACACTAAAACTCAGAATAAGGCCTGAAAGCATTACTGGAGTAAACTTCACAGTTGTACTTATCTTGAAGGATGGCGGCTAAGTGACATCATCAGTAAACAAGCAAGGTTTTACGCAAGCCTAAAATAGCTGCCGAGAGACAAGAAGTAAACATAATAATATATCAAGTCACGGGTGTTAAAACAATATTGAAAAAAATAAATGTTGTCACGGAGACATAAACACGCCACGGCGTTTTTTTCTTACATTCTTCCCGATTTTTACCATCAGTTCTTCCTACCAAGCATTTTAAATCAATGTGGGCGACCTCGTTTCTTTCTGTTCAAAAACCTTGACATGCCTTACATATTGATTACAATTACCTTGTAATACGACGTGCTAGAAGTACACATCACCACAGAAATACAATTGTTCACGTGTGCGTTAGAGTGTACATTACAACACATATAAACTGTTCACTGTTACCATGTGTAATTATAAGATTGCGTTATCAAAGTGAAAAATGTAAAGGAATAATATAAACCAATGAAAATTAAAAAAAAAAAAGGGAAATCAGCAGGCTTGAACCCTACCTTCCTGGGCACTAACACAGCGCCTCGACCAACTGCACTATTAAAACTTCTGAATATTTCGTCGCTAATATACATATACTAGTAATGATTACATGCCAATCGTGAACGCTCGGCCAATCCCGTCATTCGTCGGGATCCCACAAAGCAGTGTACGAGATGTTGCGAATGGATTACATGCTACATTTCAGTAGACTGGTTTACGAAAATGTCATTTCAGCAAGTGAAATGGTAACCTTTCAACATTACAAATAATGTGTTTATACCATTCAAGTTTTTCAGACGAGTTCTCTAGGAATTCAAGTTGTAAAGCATGCGTATTGCCACTTACATGAGTCACAGTCTGTTAACCATAGGCACATTTAAAAGTCATATAAGAGTCAGCTGCCTTTGGCAGCTGAATAAACCGTAAACCAATATGGACGCTATGTTTTCATAAATTTGCAACTTTTGAGTGAAATAAATAGGGCTTCAGTAAAAGCTAAAAAGAAAATTTTCTTAGACAAAATTATGCTCCGGACAAGAATTATAAGTACCGGTATAAGGCAATAACTCTTAATATAAATGAAGATAGATTCTGTTAATTCCTATTGATGGAAATCTGTGTATAAGGTATAAAAGATGGCAGTACTGAAAGCAAACAGGCTGATAAAATAATAAAATGCAAGGTGCACATATAAATAAAATAAACTGAAATAAGTCAGTATTGATGCTGACCTAACTGTATCGACTCCCAGTTCATATATATTGGTTGAAAGATGAACCTTCTAACACAATTTGGCATAGAATACCATGTTTGGCAGCAGGTTGCTAAAATAATTAATCCTATACCTATAGTAGTTAGACCCGAAGTCTAAAAATAGTCACTCGGGATCAAATGACGTCATATATACCCAGTCAGATCTTTGGTTGATATGCATTCGGTCTCGCCGACACGATTGGCACAGTATTCAGGATTATTTTACTACCGAATCAGTCATTTTAACTTCATAGCAAGGGAGTTAAAACTTAAGAATATTACACAGCGTACTACAAAGTGGGCAGCAACAACATTTTACAAAGGATAGTAGCTTAAGCGATAAACATTACTGACCAAACGTATTAAACATTATATGAAGACTATAAAGGCCATGTATATTTCTTAAATATATAAATCAAAGAAAGAAGGAAGATATGCGTTTGATGGTGTTGCAAGAGAAATAAATTATAAAATTAACTGGTTACAATCTCAATACACTACCCTAGGAGAACAATACAGCGTATGAATACATTTTACGCAAGATCACGTGATGATGATGATTGATCTATTTATAGAACGCACAGCAAAACGATGGAACAATAGATGAAATAGCTACATAAACAATATATAACTTAAACAATGTATCAAGGAAATTAATTGAAATTTCTAAATGGCATTACCTTATTTGTATCCGCACTAGAAAAGAAGAAACACCTGTTAAAATATGGGTCTTCTTTTTCAGGCAATGCGTCGATTCATCAGGGAGGCTGTAGTTAAAATTCGTGAAAAAACATGGTTACTAAAGCTTGGTGAACAAGTTCACCATGCTAAAAATTGTGTTTTATTTATAATGACTTTTGTAGCTGTTACATTGATTTCTTGTCAACTATTGGTCAAATTTTACGTTAGTTTACGTAGTTTGTGTGTCTATCCCTTCCCACAGTTTTCAACCGATTGTTTTAAAACTTTACAGGATGCTTACCTATGATGTCAAGATATACATATCGATTCCATGTACCTTATATTACGGGAGTTACGGCCCTTCTTCTGTAAATGTTTACGTCAAACTAGTTTTACATATAAATGTAAATGTATAGCTCCCCTGTATATTTACATTTATATGTAATACTAGTTTGACGTAAACATAAGGATATAATCTTCTACCGAGTTTGTTTAAATAGTGACCAAAGTGTCAAATTTGTATATATGGAAAACTCGTGACACTTCTTCTCAAGAACCGTTGGACATATTTAATTAGTTGATATACAGAAAAGATCAATATACCTACCCTAGACTATCAAGTTTGTTCAAAACGAAGTCCCCAGATCCGAATGCTAAATGATTGTTATACCCCCGCTTCACAAAGGGGGCTTTATAGGAATAATGGTGTCCATAACGTCACGTTGCATCGCATCCTGTCACATAACGTAACAGAGTTTTATTATTTGCAAGAACATGCGTAAATTCAAGTTCATGTTCTTGTAACAATGGAACATAATCATGTCTTTTTGTAATTTTAGTCATACTCCCGCTTCACAAAGTAAAGTAAGGTCTGTATACATGCGAATCATGCTGTCCGTAACGTCTTGTTGCATTTTGTTGCGTAGCATCCTCTCGCGTCACATAACACGTTTTTATTTCGGGGGAAAAAAGGTTTCTTTCTAATCTTCCGACCGAACCTGTTTTTAAGCCCGAGCCTAAACAAAAAAAACCATTTTTTTTTATGTTTTTAAGGCATGTAAGTGTTGTGGAACATATTATGTTAATATGTTAATAATATTTTCAAGAAAACATGCTTTGATGTTTTTGATTTGAATTTTTGAATTTAATATAGTATTAAGGATTAAAAAGAAAATCTTTTTTTGGGGGGAAAAAGACCAGAAACAGACCTTTTTTTTGTTTGCCTTTACTTGCATTTCTCAAGTTTTGAATGGATTGTTCCCAAACTTCATGTATATAAATCCTACATTGTTGATTACCGAATTTATTATGGAATTATGGCCATTTGTTTGACTTAGAATTTGCCACTATAATGAACTTCATGTGACTTTCACTTCTTAAAGTTTTCATGGATTGTTATTACATTTGTATACAATTAACACGTGATAATAATATGTGTTTTCTTTTTCAATTCTGCAATTTTTTACAGAATTATGGATCTTTGTTTTACTTAGAATTTATATAATAAAAAAGCGGAGATATTCATCACCTTCAGTGATATTTCTAGTTTTGTCATTCCACAAAGTTGTACAAATAATGAGTGTATCAGTAGTGTCCACATGTCCTCGTGTGTCTCTTGTTCATCATTCATGGTCTATGTTATTTGTATAAACCAGTATATGTTTATGATATGGCCACAGCTGGAACAAACATTAAACCCATTTAGTGATTAAAAAAGGCAGTTGACAATATGTATTGCTTTGGAGTGAATATTAGATTCAGTGTTTTTTTTCCTTATATAAGTGGTACTGAAAAAACGTACCATTCCCAATGGCAAAAGGTATGTTTTTTTCCAAATGGAGTGAAAAATTCCCAATCAAAGAAAGAAAAAATATATACTAGTATGTTGTTGTTGTTTTTTTTAAATATTTCGAGTGTAACAAGAAGTGGGGAACTATATTCTTTTAGGTGAGGGTAATGAAATGCTACAAGAGAATGTATACATGGTAATGTGTTTGCAATGTATTTAAGCTTACAACATTGCTTTTGTTTGATTGTGAAAAATTCCCAAATTAAGGCAAAATGCCGCGAATTTTCCAATTGAATGGGTACCAGTACCATTCCCAAAAGGGTGGAAAAAAACAACATGCTGAGATTTTTTCATCAGCAACTCAGAAAACTTATTCAGGAGAATGAAACATTAGTAAAAAGGACATTTATTGCTTGTAATACTATAGAAACAATCCATCCCCATACTCCCACCCCAACATGTATTGCTTGTAATACTATAGAAACAATCCATCCCCATACTCCCACCCCAACATTTATTGCTTGTAATACTATAGAAACAATCCATCCCCATACTCCCACCCCAACATTTATTGCTTGTAATACTATAGAAACAATCCATCCCCATACTCCCACCCCAACATTTATTGCTTGTAATACTATAGAAACAATCCATCCCCATACTCCCACCCCAACATTTATTGCTTGTAATACTATAGAAACAATCCATCCCCATACTCCCACCCCAACATTTATTGCTTGTAATACTATAGAAACAATCCATCCCCATACTCCCACCCCAACATTTATTGCTTGTAATACTATAGAAACAATCCATCCCCATACTCCCACCCCAACATTTATTGCATGTAATACTATAGAAACAATCCATCCCCATACTCCCACCCCAACATTTATTGCTTGTAATACTATAGAAACAATCCATCCCCATACTCCCACCCCAACATGTATTGCTTGTAATACTATAGAAACAATCCATCCCCATACTCCCACCCCAACATGTATTGCTTGTAATACTATAGAAACAATCCATCCCCATACTCCCACCCCAACATGTATTGCTTGTTATACTATAGAAACAATCCATCCCCATACTCCCACCCCAACATGTATTGCTTGTAATACTATAGAAACAATCCATCCCCATACTCCCACCCCAACATTTATTGCTTGTAATACTATAGAAACAATCCATCCCCATACTCCCACCCCAACATGTATTGCTTGTAATACTATAGAAACAATCCATCCCCATACTCCCACCCCAACATTTATTGCTTGTAATACTATAGAAACAATCCATCCCCATACTCCCACCCCAACATTTATTGCTTGTAATACTATAGAAACAATCCATCCCCATACTCCCACCCCAACATGTATTGCTTGTAATACTATAGAAACAATCCATCCCCATACTCCCACCCCAGCCATCCCCATACTCCCACCCCAACATTTATTGCTTGTAATACTATAGAAACAATCCATCCCCATACTCCCACCCCAACATTTATTGCTTGTAATACTATAGAAACAATCCATCCCCATACTCCCACCCCAACATTTATTAGCATCAAAGATGAGTTGCCCGTCTGTCCTTCCATCAGTCTGTCTGTAAACTTTTTTTGGTGGCAACTACTCTATAACTAATTGATGGATTTTCATGAAACTTCACAGGAATGTTGCTCTTGATGTCTGGTTGATACTAAATAAAATGCAATGTTGACTAAGCAAAAGCAATTCTGTTATGCAAAATGCAGAACTATGCCCTTCAACTTAATTTCCGTATAAATAGACAAGGCCTCGAAAATTGAGCGTCTTCATGGACGGGTGGTGCTTCTTATTTAAACATTGCTGTAAGGTTCAACATTGTGGCAAAAAAGATGACATAATTTTTTGGAACAACATGGTAAAATAATGCCTGAAACATAATTATAATCATATATTTGTGAAAAAAAGGATAACAATTCTTCATTCTATTGTAACGCGTTTCTCAAATATGAGACCGTAAAACATACGATTTACTGTCTGATACATATTATGTGACATCACATAACGTTGAATTTGAATTTTCATAGAAAAAAACAAGCATGTTTGTATGATTTGGCTTTATATTTCTGGCATTTAATTAAATAACAAATTCTCAGACCGTAAAACCACTCACATACTGTCCCAGAATAAAAATCATAGCATGGTTATCTGTTAATTTCCTACATATTTTATGAAAATTGTGTTTAAATATGTTATTAAACTTGCCAAAGTTAGCTTAATAACAAACTGCAAAACTATTGCCATAAAAAAAGAAAAAAAGAAGCTGGTTTGAGAGCCTATTTGGACAAAATGTGTCCAATTATTTAGACAATGATGCCAAATTTGACCAGAAAATATATGGGGTATGCAGTTAAAAATATGGTCTGTCGTCTGAGGGAAACATTTGTTTAAAAGCCAAGCTTATTTTGTTCTCATGTATGCTTCCATTGCTTTTTCACAGGTTCAACATTGCTGTCAGCAGAGGGAGATGCTAAATATGGTAAATATGGTAAGACCAAATATGGTAAGATTTGGTAATTTTTTATATTTACCCAACACCTTAGCATTGCTATTGTTAATACTTATGCTATACTTATGTCTTCCCCAACAAGTGGATGGGAGATATATTGTTTTTGTGTGTCTGTCTGTTTGTTTGTCTGTCAGTCTGTCACAAACTTTGTTCGGACTAGTTCTTCAGAATCCCTTCCGGATTTCAACGAAACTTGGCAGGGATGATCAGTACCACGCTTAGTTGCACATGTCATCGCATTGTTCTGGTTGAACAATTTCTGGCATAGTTGTGGCCCTTTAAAGGTTTTCATACACACTGTCGTTGTCATGTTCTGGTTGAATGATTTTTGGTGGAGTTGTGGCCCTTTCAAGGTTTCATACACAAACTGTCCAGACTAGTTCTCCTCAACTACTGATCAGATTTCAACAAAACTTGGTTATAGTTGTTGCGTTCTGTTTGAATGATTTTTGGTGGAGTTATGGCCCTTTAAAGGTATTAATACACAATCTCCTGAACCCTCTTCAACGAAACTTGGTAGGGATGATCGGTACCAAAACTAGTTGCGCATATCATGGTCATGTTCCAGTGAAATGATTTTTGGTGGATTATGCGGTCCTTTCCCCAGTGGGGAGACCTCTGTTTTTACTAAAAACTACCTTTAGTTCTACTATGTTTTCTTACAGTTTACTGGTACTTAAATTTGGGGTAAATTAAAATATTGATGCTATTGTCGGAAGTTCATCAATCAGCAGGGGACGTTAACTGGGCACATGATCTACAGCTTTACTCCAACTGCTTCATCAATCAGTAGGGGACGTTAACCGGGCACATGTTCTAGAGCTTTACTCCACACTGCTTCATCAATCAGTAGGGGACGTTAACCGGGCACATGCTCTCGAGCTTTACTCCACACTGCTTCATAAATCAGTAGGGGACTTTAACTGGGCACATGTTCTAGAGCTTTACTCCACACTGCTTCATAAATCAGTAAGGGACTTTAACTGGGCACATGTTCTAGAGCCTTACTCCACACTGCTTCATAAATCAGTAAGGGACTTTAACTGGGCACATGTTCTAGAGCTTTACTCCACACTGCTTCATCAATCAGTAGGGGACGTTAAATGGGCAAATGTTCTAGAGCTTTACTCCACACTGCTTCATAAATCAGTAAGGGACTTTAACTGGGCACATGTTCTAGAGCTTTACTCCACACTGCTTCATAAATCAGTAAGGGACTTTAACTGGGCACATGTTCTAGAGCTTTACTCCACACTGCTTCATAAATCAGTAAGGGACTTTAACTGGGCACATGTTCTAGAGCTTTACTCCACACTGTTTCATAAATCAGTAAGGGACGTTAACTGGGCACATGTTCTAGAGCTTTACTCCACACTGCTTCATAAATCAGTAAGGGACTTTAACTGGGCACATGTTCTAGAGCTTTACTCCACACAGCTTCATAAATCAGTAAGGGATGTTAACTGGGCACATGTTCTAGAGCTTTACTCCACACTGCTTCATAAATCAGTAAGGGACTTTAACTGGGCACATGTTCTAGAGCTTTACTCCACACTGCTTAATAAATCAGTAAGGGACTTTAACTGGGCACATGTTCTAGAGCTTTACTCCACACTGTTTCATAAATCAGTAAGGGACGTTAACTGGGCACATGTTCTAGAGCTTTACTCCACACTGCTTTATAAATCAGTAAGGGACTTTAACTGGGCACATGTTCTAGAGCTTTACTCCACACTGCTTCATAAATCAGTAAGGGACTTTAACTGGGCACATGTTCTAGAGCTTTACTCCACACTGCTTCATAAATCAGTAAGGGACTTTAACTGGGCACATGTTCTAGAGCTTTACTCCACACTGCTTCATAAATCAGTAAGGGATGTTAACTGGGCACATGTTCTAGAGCTTTACTCCACACTGCTTCATAAATCAGTAAGGGACTTTAACTGGGCACATGTTCTAGAGCTTTACTCCACACTGCTTTATCAGTCAGTAGGAGACGTTAACCGGGCACACATTCTAGAGCTTTACTACACACTGCTTCAATCAGTAGGGGACGTTAACTGGGCACATATTCTACAGCTTTACTCCACACTGCTTCATCAATCAGTAGGGGACGTTAACCAGGCATATGTTCTAGAGCTTTACTCTACACTGCTTCATCGGTCAGTAGGGGACGTTAACCGGGCACACATTCTAGAGCTTTACTCCACACTGCTTCATCAGTCAGTAGGGAACGTTAACCGGGCACACATTCTAGAGCTTTACTCTACACTGCTTCATCATTCAGTGGGGAACGTTAACCGTGCACATGCTCTAGAGCTTTACTCTACACTGCTTCATCAGTCAGTACGGGACACATTCTAGAGCTTTACTCCACACTGCTTCATCAGTCAGTAGAGGACGTTAACCGGGCACTTGTTCTGGAGTTTTACTCCACACTGCTTCATCAGTCAATAGGGGACGTTAACCTCGCACACGTTTTAGAGCTTTACTCCACACTAATTCATCTATCAGAAGGGAATGTTAACCAGACACATGCTACTTTAAGCATTTAAATGAATCAGAGAATCTTATCAACAATATTTCCTCTGTGCATGGATACAGTTATGATATATAGATTTAATAAAACAATATTGATATCTTTTTAGACGTAAAGTTATCGGAGGTGGTGTTTGTTGTGCTCTCCCAAGCCAACTCCTATCATGCTGGCCGCGCCAGGCAGGTACAGATACACCTCATGGAACAGATGGTGCACATGAAGAATGAAGACAAACCTCACATTTACCTCACACATAAAAAATGGCCGAATACCATTGGAACATGGACAGTATTTCCTCTTCTCAAACTGTGAGTACCGTTACTCTGTTGAAATCTATTTTGATGCTCCTCAAGTAATTGATTATGTCCGTCCATTCACATGATGACCAGTTGTCTGTCCATCCATAGAAGCGCATATTATTAGAACGTTCTGGTTAAATGATTTTTGGTGGAGTTGCGGTACTTTGAAGTTTCATATCTAAAGCTTGTCTGCTTTAGACAGACAAGTTTTCATCCAATTTTTGATCCTGTTTTCATCCAATTTTCATGAAACTTCATAGGATCTAGTAGCGCATATTGCCAGGATGTTACGGTTGAATTACTTTTGGCTTCGAAGTTATTCAAATAAAAAGCGTTTCTGCCCACCATGGCAAACGGCATATGAAATATTTTATTAAATGTGTGCTTAAATGATGTCCACCAAAGACAACACTTCATATGACCAAGTATCAAACAAATAAAAGCGAGGTAATCATAAGAAGTCAAGTTACTGAAGTTAAGTGGTTTAACCAGGGTGTAGTTTTAGGAAATTAATGCAAAATATGAACTTGACCTTAGTATTTTTTGTCATCCAACGATGTCCACCTATGCCAACAATACATATGACCAAGTATCAAAGACATAAAGTGAGGCAATCACATAAAGTTAACAGAGGTTATTAAGTTTGGGGAAAATAATGCAAAATATGACCTTGCCTTTAGTAATTGTTGTCGTTCAGTGATGTCCACCAATGCTAACAATACATATGACCAAGTATCAAACAAAGAAATTAAACTTATTAAAAGTTAATTGAGGTTAACTTACCTAACCAAACTGATGTTTAGGGTAAATAACGCAAAACATGACCTTGATGTTTTTTGTCTATCAGCCATGTCCACTAATGCCAACAATAGATATGACCAAGTATCAAAGTTGAGACAATCACATCAAGTTAACTGAGGTTAAGTTACCTAACCAAGGTTAAGTTTGGAGAAAATAAGCAAGATATGACCCTGACCTTGGTATTTTTTTTGTCATTCAGCGATGTCCACCAATGCAAACAATACACATGACCAAATATCAAAGACATAAACTTAAAGTGAGGCAATCACATAAAGTTAACTGAGGTTAAGTTACCTAACCTAACCAAGGTTATGTTTAGGGAAAATAAGCAAAATATGACCTTGACCTTAGTAATTTTTGTCATTCATTGATGTCCACCAATGCCAACAATACATATGACCAAGTATCAAACAAAGAAGATGAGGCAATCAAATACAGTTAACTGAGGTTACCTAACCAAGGTTAAATTATGGGAAAATAGTGCAAAATATGACCTTGACCTTGGTCATTTTGGCATTACGTGATGTCCCTTGACCAAACAAAGCATCCTACAAAGTTTCCAAAAAAATCGAGCAGCGGTTGTTAAGATATAGTTGATTTAAAATGCGGCCGCTGCCACCGGAAAAGTGACTGCTATGTCTCGCTACCCACTATCGTGGGCGAGACAAAAATGCTGTATTTGGCCTTATCAATATGATAGGGCCTTTATTTTTCTTTTGATCTTTACCAAACTTTACCAGATTGTTACTATTAATGAAAGCTTGAACAAGTTTGTAAACCAACCAAATCAGATTGGTAATACCGGAGTTATGGCCCTTGATTTAGTTTAGATGATAGGACCTTCATTTGGCCGGATTTCAGCAAAACTTTGCAGGGATGGTCCGTACCGATTGTTCCGTTACTGTTCCGTTTGAATGATTTTGGAGGAGTTATGGCCCTTTAAAGATTTTAATACACAATCTTTGTCTAGCCAAGTTCTCCTGAACTGCTGGCCTGATTTCAACGAAACTTTTCAGGGATGATCAGTACCAGGTCTAGCTATGCATACCTTGCTGTGTTCCGGTTGAAAGGTTTTTGGCGGAGTTATGGCCCTTTAAAGGTTTTAATACACAAATTTTGTCTGGACTAGTTCTCCTGAACCCCTCGACGGATTTCAACGAAACTTGGTAAGGATGAAGTGTATCAAGCCTAGTTGTACATATCATTGCCGTGTTCTGGTTGAGTGATTTGTAGTGGAGTTCAGTGCTCAAAGAAAATTATTTTAAGAGACAGGCCCAGGGCTTGTTGCTTCTGAAAATGGACAGGCCCCGATTTGAAATGAACAGGCCCTGATTTGAAATGGACAGGCCCTGATTTAAAATGGAAAGGTCCAATATTTTTTTCTTATTGGAAATGTGTCTTTATTCACTTTTATAACACACATTAATTTTGTTACGTATGTATTAATCAAGCTCAGAACCTCCTCTGACTATATTTTTCTTTTTGCTACCACTTTATGCTCCCTGGTCAGCGGACTTATTTACCATTTCGTTTAAAATATGTTAGAATAGAATATTACATAGTAATTTATAACCAATGCAAAGGAGAGTACTAGCACTTTTGCCAAACGATAATAATCAGAGCCGACTTGGTGAAACTGGAGCTAAACTTGGAGCCAAATTTTTAATCAGGTTTTATGAGACTATCAGAGCCTCCTCTGGCTCTATTTTTAGCTCTACTGATCAGAGATCAGCAGAGCTTATGCCGTGGTGCGGCGTCCGTCGTCCGTCCGTCTGTCCGTCCGTCTGTCCGTCCGTTAACTTTTATTTGTA
This sequence comes from Cyrtodaria siliqua, assembly GCA_037043455.1. Lineage (NCBI taxonomy): Eukaryota > Metazoa > Mollusca > Bivalvia > Adapedonta > Hiatellidae > Cyrtodaria > Cyrtodaria siliqua. Next base: position 104,067 of record JAWPHD010003839.1, read on the forward strand.
GCGACTACTCCTCTGAAACTACTGGATGGATATTCATGAAAATTTACAGAAATGTTGTCCATGAAGTTTAGTTGTTCCTAGCAAAAATTCATGTTGATGTGAAATCCAAGATGGCCGCCAAAGCTAAAAATAGATTTTTAAAATACAAGTTTGTAGCGACTACTTCTTGAAAACTATAAGTGATATTGATATGGGACTTTTTCTAAAATGATCAGCATGACATGATGTTGGTCGTTGTCAAAAATCATTTTGATTCGACGTTAAACATGGCTGCCAGCGGCCATCTTTGTTTACATAGAGTTATATAGTAAAAACTTGTAGCGACTACTCCTCTGAAACTACTTGGCGGATTTTCATGAAACTTTACAGGAATATTGCTCTTGATGTGTAATTGATCCTAGCAAAATTTCAGATCGGCCAGAAATTCAAGATGGCCGCCACAGCTAAAAATAGATTTTTAAAAAATAAGTTTGTAGCGACTACTTCTTGAAAATTAGAAGTGATATTGATATGGGACTTTTTCTAAAATGATCAGCATGACATGATGTTGATCCTTGTCGAACATTATTTGGATTTGACGTTAAACATGGCTGCCAGTGGCCATCTTTGTTTACATAGAGTTATATAGTAAAAACTTGTAGCGACTACTCCTCTGAAACTACTTGACGGATGTTCATGAAACTTCACAGGAATGTTGCTCTTGATGTCTGGTTGATCCTAGCAAAATTTCAGGCTGGCCGGAAATTCAAAATGGCCACCACGGCTAAAAATAGATTTAAAATAAATAAATTTGTAGCGACTACTTCTTGAAAACTGTAAGTGGTATTGATATGGAACATTTTCTAAAATGATCAGCATGACATGATGTTGATCCTTGTCGAAATTTATTTCGATGCAACTTTAAACATGGCCGCTAGCGGCCATCTTTGTTTACATAGATTTATATAGTAAAAACTTGTAGCGACTACTCCTCTGAAACTACTTGACACATTTTTATGAAACTTCACAGGAATGTTGCTCTTGATGTCTTATTGATCCCAGAATTGTTTTAGGTCGGCCGGAAATTCAAGATGGCCGCCATGGCTAAAAACAGATTTTTAAAAAAAAAGTTTGTAGCGAATACTTCTTGAAAACTGTAAGTGATATTGATATGGGACTTTTTCTGAAATGATCAGCATGACAAGATGTTGATCCTTGTCTAAAATTATTTTGATTCGACATTAAACATGGCTGCCAGTGGCCATCTTTGTTTACCTAGAGTTATATAGTAAAAACTTCAACTTGTAGCGACTACTTCTCTGAAACTACTTGACATTTTTTTATGAAACTTCACAGGAATGTTGCTCTTGATGTCTAATTGATCCTAGCAAAATTTCAGGTCGGCCGGAAATTCAAGATGGCCGCCACGGCTAAAAATAATTTTTCGAAAAACAAGTCTGTAGCGACTACTTCCTGAAATCAAAATCAATCAGTAGAGCTTCAAGGTCATTGACCTCTTGTTTCTTTTTGTCACCACTTTCTCCAAGTAAAGAATTAGGAGCATAGACTAGAATTCATTTAAAAGTAGGATTCCAGGAACTCCTTACACCTTAAATAATGAATAGAAATATACTTTATATCTGTATTTATACATATACAGTATATATATTTTTCTTTCCACCAACATGTATTTGTAAAGGACAGTTTTTCTTATTTGATTATGTAAAAAAAAAAAAAAAAATATATATATATATCTGAAATTATGTACCATCCGAAATTCTATGACACCGCACATTCACGGCCCGAACATTTCACAAACATTCAATCGAAATACCATCAATAATGATTTTTAGCTCTTCTGATCAGAGATCAGCAGAGCTTATGCCGTGGTGCGGCGTCCGTCTGTCCGTCCGTAAACTTTTTTGTTGTAGCGACTACTCCTCTGAAACTATTGAATGGATTTTCATGAAACTTTACAGAAATGTTGCCCATGAAGTCTAGTTGATCCTAGCAAAAATTCATGTTGATGTGAAATCCAAGATGGCCACCAAATCTAAAAATAGATTTTTAAAAGACAAGTTTGTAGCGACTACTTCTTGAAAACTATAAGTGATCTTGATATGGGACTTTTTCTAAAATGATCAGCATGACATGATGTTGGTCCTTGTCGAAAATCGTTTTGATTCGACGTTAATCATGGCTGCCAGTGGCCATCTTTATTTACATAGAGTTATTTAGTAAAAACTTGTAGCGACTACTCCTCTGAAACTACTAGACAGATTTCCATGAAACTTCACAGGAATGTTGCTCTTGATGTCTAAATGATCCTAGCAAAATTTCAGGTCGGCCGGAAATTCAAGATGGCCGCCACGGCTAAAAATAAATTTTCAAAATACAAGTTTGTAGTGACTACTTCTTGAAAACTATAAGTGATATTGATATGCGTCTTTTCCAAAAATGATCAGTATGACATGATGTTGATCCTTGTCAAAATTATTTTTTTGATTTGACATTAAACAGCCACCAGCGGCCACCTTTGTTTACATAGAGTTATATAATGAAAACTTGTAGCGACTACTCCTCTGAAACCACTTCACGGATTTTCATGAAACTTCACAGGAATGTTGCTCTTGATGTCTAATTGCTCCTAGCAAAATTTCAGGTCGGCCGGAAATTCAAGATGGCCGCCACGGCTAAAAATAAATTTTCAAAATACAAGTTTGTAGCGACTACTTCTTGAAAACTATAAGTGATATTGATATGCGTCTTTTCCAAAAATGATCAGTATGACATGATGTTGATCCTTGTCAAAAATTATTTTGATTTGACATTAAACATAGCCACCAGCGGCCACCTTTGTTTACATAGAGTTATATAATGAAAACTTGTAACGACTTCTCCTCTAAAACCACTTGACGGATTTTCATGAAACTTCACAGGAATGTTGCTCTTGATGTCTAATTGCTCCTAGCAAAACTTCAGGTTGGCCGGAAATTCAAGATGGCCGCCACGGCTAAAAATAGATTTTCAAAAAACAAGTTTATGGCGACTACTTCTTGAAAATTATAAGTGATATTGGTATGGGACTTTTTCTAAAATGATCAGCATGTCATGATGTTGGTCCTTGTCAAAAATCGCTTTGATTCGATGTTAAACATGGCTGTCAGCGGCCATCTTTGTTTACATAGAGTTATCTAGTAAAAACTTGTAACGACTATTTCTCTGTAACTACTTGACTGATTTTCATGAAACTTTACAGGAATGTTGCTCTTGATGTCTAATTGATCCTAGCAAAATTTCAGGTTGGCCGGAAATACAAGATGGCCGCCATGGCTGAAAATAGATTTTCAAATTCAAGTTTGTAGCGACTTCTTCTTGAAAACTATAAGTGATATTGATATGGGACTTTTTCTAAAATGATCAGTAAGACATGATGTTGATCCTTGTCAAAAATTATTTTGATTTGACATTAAACATGGCCGCATTTTTGTTTACATAGAGTAATATAATGAAAACTTGTAGCGACTACTCCTATGAAACTGCTTGATGGATTTTCATGAAACTTCACAAGAATGTTGACCTAGCTATCAAAAATCTATCAGTAGAGCTTCAAGGTCATTGACCTCTTGTTTTTCATGCATTAGTGTGTTTTTAATGACAAAAACCGTATTTCTTATCACAAAGGAAAGAAAACACAACCCTAATAGCAGGATAATGAGTTTTATGTCAACAATTGTCGACCTCAAAGTTGTGACAAACTGCCGACACGAAGCCAGGCAAAATATTCAAACTTCTTATTGTTTCAATGTGTGTATAACACATTTTAATTACTTTATTGCAAGTGTTTTCACAGTTCACAATACACATGGGACTATTTTGTCTTGAGGAACTTGAGCTTGAGATCCAGTAAAACTGATGTTTTTGGGGATTTTTTTTTTTTTTTTTTTTTTTTTTTTTTTTTTTTTAGACAGGCCCGACGGGCTCCTCGTCTGCAAAATGAGACAGGCCCGGAATGGATTTCGAGGAGCCCCGGGCTATCCTATTTCTTGAGCACTGGAGTTAGGCCCATTAAAGGGTTTAATACACAAACTTTCAGGGGCGTAGCTTGGCTGAATATGATGTGTAGGCCGAGTTCTAGTGGGGTCCGTGGGGATGCTCCCCCGGATTTATTTTTCCATCTAGACTGTTGGAGGTGCGTTTTGGCATATATTTCGTACTGGTGAATATGTCTATAAGAGCATCAAAATCCTTACTTTTTACCGTAAATTATATATCTTAATATAACTAAAAAGAAGCTGTCCCCATTACCCACTAGGCCTCCGATTTTTATTGCATTTTTTGGCATTTTTATTTTTTCGATTTCTCAGAAAAAGTTGTAGGCCGCAGCCTTCACGGCCTATAGGAAGCTACGCCCCTGACTTTGTCAGACAAGTCTCTTCTGAATTCCTGGCCGGATTTGAACCCATTTTAGCGGGAATGATGAGTACCAAGCCTAGTTGGGCATGTCATCACTGTGTTCAGGTTGAATGATTTTTTGCAGAGTCATGGCCCTTTTAAGGTTTTAATACACACATTTTGTCCCGATAAATTTTCTTGATCCCCTGGCCGGATTTCAACCAATCTTGGCGGGATGGTGAGTATCAAGCCTAGTTGCGCATATCATCGCCGTGTTCCAGTTGAACGAATTTTAGCAGAGTTATGGCCCTTTAAAGGTTGTAATACACTAACTTTGAACAGACTAGTAAACTGTTCTCCTGAACCTCTGGCCAGATTTCAACAAAACTTGGCAGGGATGATCATTACCAAGACTTGATGCGCATATCATCGCCGTGTTCTGGTTGAATAATTTTTGACAGAGTAATGGCCCCTTATACACAAACTATCTTTAGTCATTAGAGCATCCAAAGGCCCTCTTGGGCCTCTTGTTTTAATCTAATTTAAATTTAGAGAATTTAACCCAATACATGTGTCACTATTTACAATACACTTTATAGAGACTTCATCAAAACACAGTTTACAGAATTAGTAACTTTTCTGAAGACACTATCCTGATGGAAACAATATCTTATACATTATATCTAAAATATTCTTTACTTGACTTTTGCAGATGGTCACACAATTTCCATAATCAGAAATGGGTATTTGTGTGTGAGGAAGAGACCAGAATTAATTTGTCCAAACTTGAACAAGTTATACAGAGATACGACCCAGATAAGGTCAGTTAGTTTCAAAATGGAGTGTCTAAATTATATTTTGATATCAAATTATTGCAGCATTCACCAAATTGTGTATGCTCCTAATGCATGTAAGAAAACAGTTGCGATGTCATAATTGTTATATTCTCATTCTTTTTCTTTATCTAACTTGCGCTGTAAATTGTACTCTATCGATACCAGTATTGACATCCCCGCCGTATGTTTCCTGGCTTCCTCTCTCTATCATCTTCTGGGTTAGACCCTGGCTCAGTCATGTATGAAGAAATATTACCAGTCATCTGTCTGGTTTGGGTTAGGCCCTGGCACAGTCATGTCGGATGAAACATTACCCATTACTGTCTGGTTTGGGTTAGACCCTGGCTCAGTCATGTCTGACGAAACATTGCCCATTACTGTCTGGTTTGGGTAAGACCCTGGCTCTGTCATGTCTGAAGAAATATTACCAGTCATCTGTCTGGTTTGGGTTAGAACTTGGCTCAGTCATGTATGAAGAAATATTACCTCCATCTGTCTAGTTTGGGTTAGGCCCTGGCTCAGTCATGTCTGATGAAACATTACCCATTACTGTCTGGTTTGGGTTAGACCCTGGCTCAGTCATGTCTGAAGAAATATTACCAGTCATCTGTCTGGTTTGGGTTAGACCCTGGCTCAGTCATGTATGAATAAATATTACCCATTTATACTGTCTGGTTTGGGTTAGACCCTGGCTAAGTCATGTCTGAAGAAATATTACCAGTAATCTGTCTGGTTTGGGTTAGACCCTGGCTCAGTCATGTCTGATGAAACATTACCCATTACTGTCTGGTTTGGGTTAGACCCTGGCTCAGTCATGTCTGAAGAAATGTTACCAGTTATCTGTCTGGTTTGGGTTAGACCCTGGCTCAGTCATGTCTGATGAAACATTACCCATTACTGTCTGGTTTGGTTTAGACCCTGGCTCATTCATGTCTGAAGAAATATTACCAGTCATCTGTCTGGTGTGGGTTAGACCCTGACTCAGTCATGCCTGATGAAACATTACCAGTCATCTGTCTGGTTTGGGTTAGGTCCTGGCACAGTCATGTATGAAGAAATATTACCAGTCATCTGTCTGGTTTGGGTTAGGCCCTGGCACAGTCATGTCTGATGAAACATTACCAGTTACTGTCTGGTTTGGGTTAGACCCTGGCTCAGTCATGTATGAAGAAATATTACCAGTCATCTGTCTGGTTTGGGTTAGGCCCTGGCACAGTCATGTCTGATGAAACATTACCCATTACTGTCTGGTTTGGGTTAGACCCTGGCTCAGTCATGTCAGAATAAATATTACCAATCATCTGTCTGGTTTGGGTTAGACCCTGACTCAGTCATGTCTGATGAAACATTACCAGTCATCTGTCTGGTTTGGGTTAGGTCCTGGCACAGTCATGTATGAAGAAATATTACCAGTCATCTGTCTGGTTTGGGTTAGGCCCTGGCACAGTCATGTCTGATGAAACATTACCAGTTACTGTCTGGTTTGGGTTAGACCCTGGCTCAGTCATGTATGAAGAAATATTACCAGTCATCTGTCTGGTTTGGGTTAGGCCCTGGCACAGTCATGTCTGATGAAACATTACCCATTACTGTCTGGTTTGGGTTAGACCCTGGCTCAGTCATGTCAGAAGAAATATTACCAGTCATCTGTCTGGTTTGGATTAGACCCTGACTCAGTCATGTCTGATGAAACATTACCCATTACTGTCTGGTTTGGGTTAGACCCTGGCTCAGTCATGTCTGATGAAACATTACCCATTACTGTCTGGTTTGGGTAAGACCCTGGTTCGGTCATGTCTGATGAAACATTATATTCAGTTCAGTTCAGTTGTATGTTAAAATGCTTATACCTTTATACAATCAGGACTGGTTTTTGGGCCGTGCCCTCCATGACAAAGAACCAACCATCATTCATCACTTTGAACAGCCAAGTAAATTGACATTTCCGGATTTTGCTGCTAGCTTTATGCTTAGTTTTCCACTGGTGAAAAAGTAAGTCATATATAACTTGTATTTCATACATCCTTTAATGTTTAGACAATGTTTACTTTTTGACCAAGCTTAAAAGATAACTGCTTAACATGGTGATTTTATCTAAGCATTGTTAAACACATCTTTTTGTGTCACCTGCATCATGAGCCTGCAGCCTAACCTTGGCCATAACTTGAAAAGAATTTGACCTATGTTCATGAAACTTCACACACATCTTCATCTAAACCCAAGGAATGTTGCTACACATGTCCAATAACTATGACTTTCATTTGGGCAGAGTTACGCACCTTTTCATAAAACTTTAACCTGCAACCTAACCAGCTGAAATAAGCACACAGCAGGCGGCACAAGTGTTCTGTGGAACACCCTTCTGGTGTTTGTGGGAAAGCTTGCTTTGGCCATCCTTTTTTTGTCATGATTTGCTTGTTTATGTCAGTAAAAATGCTGGACTTTTTGTAATGATAGACGGCAACTTTGTGACCAGGTGTCCACTTGTTCAGGGTTTTAATGATAGACTACAACTTTGTGACCAGGTGTCCACTTGTTCAGGGTTGTAATGATAGGCGGCAATTTGTGACCAGGTGTCCACTTGTTCAGGGTTGTAATGATAGGCAGCAATTTGTGACCAGGTGTCCACTTGTTCAGGGTTGTAATGATAGACGGCAATTTGTGACCAGGTGTCCACTTGTTCAGGGTTGTAATGATAGGCAGCAATTTGTGACCAGGTGTCCACTTGTTCAGGGTTGTAATGATAGACGGCAACTTGTTCAGGGTTGTAATGATAGACGGCAATTTGTGACCAGGTGTTCACTTGTTCAGGGTTGTAATGATAGACAGCAATTTGTGACCAGGTGTCCACTTGTTCAGGGTTGTAATGATAGGCGGCAATTTGTGACCAGGTGTCCACTTGTTCAGGGTTGTAATGATAGGCGGCAATTTGTGACCAGGTGTCCACTTGTTCAGGGTTGTAATGATAGGCGGCAATTTGTGACCAGGTGTCCACTTGTTCAGGGTTGTAATGATAGACGGCAACTTGTGACCAGGTGTTCACTTGTTCAGTGTTGTAATGATAGACGGCAACTATTAGACCTGTACAACTAACTACGGTAACGATTACGGTAAGGATTGCGATAAGGAATACCGACTAAAACAGAGGGGTTTTCTCAACAGGCAATTCGGCCTGAATGCTCGACCATGGTTTGCGCATCACTTTTTATAGGCCAATGAAATTTATTATTGACACTACATGAACTTGTACGGAAAAGTGGGAGGTCTGCCACTACTACAAAAAATTGACCGTCATATATAGCCTAAAATGTACTGAAAATAACGTATACCACAATTCAACCAAATAGCCAACCATCATTATTTTAGAATTTATTAAACTAGTTGGCATACATGATAATTATGATGAGATGATCTGCAGAGCAATATATCATTTTTACAATCGACCAGTTATTCACCATGCTTCCTTTTCTAAGCCTCGCCTAATAAAGTTGATATCCGTTTTATACCATCTTTGCAAACTGGTTTAATTAACTTAATATTTTTTGCATTTTCTTGATACTTTCCTTTGAAACAATATAGCGCTTAATCTCGAATATACTTCATTTTTCAAGTAGGTGGGACTATTTATGCTCGGTTGCGCACACATAGAAAGTGGTTATTCCGTTTCAAGGAGGTGAACAAACAGTACGCACTGCATGCAGACACTGCGCTTGCATCCGGTGCGTCTTAACAGAAAATGGATATTCCACTGCATGAAAAGACATTGACAGTAGTTATTTTTTATTTTTTTTTGTTGTCATTATAATTTTTGCTGATACTATTATAGCGACGGGAAAATAATGTAAATACAACAATTAATTCACCTTTTTCCCCCGCTGTTTATTCGGTTTTGCCGGTATTAAATGGAAAAATCCACGAAGCGTATTTTTTTCGGCATTTATGAGTTTTAAACGGCAGTAATCAATGGCAAATTTACCATAAAGCAATAATGCGATTCGTGGATTACGCCATTTACTACCGACGTTTAAAACCGCATAAATTCTAAACAATTCTTTAATAAAGTAGCAATCATGTATTACGTACATTGTAAAAGAAAAAACTAACCTTCAATAGTGGTGGCCTCATCCATTTCACTGATAAATTTGATTGTTCTAGTGTGCATTCAAAGCGATAAGCGCACGCGCTGCACGATCTTTCAGTTTTTCAAAACCCCACAGGGGTTTGTATTAAAAGTCAGATATTGAAATAAAAGATAGTACAATTTGAGTTAAAAATAATAAACAGGAATATGTAAAGCAATTTATTTGCACTATTCAAATGTGTAACAGTTATAAAAAAAACAGAATGCCATGACTTAAAAAAATGAGCAAAATTGCCGTTTGACACTTTGAATCACAGAACTAATAACAAATATTAATATGTCTGTGTTTAAATGTATCCTGGTGCGTAACCTAGGATAGCACAAATTGTTGTCCCACAATGAATATTCTTGTAAATGATGGGTAGTTTTAGTTTCACTCATTATATTTAGATCATCTAAAATAGGAAATATCAATATTTTTCCACACCACAAAAAACACATTAAGAATTGACACTTTCTCACTTGACAATTCAAACTCCCAGTTGGATTCGAACCCGCAGGAGTGAGAGGCGAGACAGTTTTAGATGCAGCGTCTTCACTATCCCGGCTACGGCGGCAATTTTAGTTTGACATAGGGGATAAAAGTGTATTTATCATGTACTAAAGCGGATTCAGGAATAAGGCGGACCCAGCACCCCGACCCTCTAAAATCCCATAATGCATGCCGGATTACCTGGGGTGCGCGCCATTTCTACTGTTAGTCATCATTGAAGTTAACAGAATTCACTAAACGTCATGTAGAAAAACATTTTATTTCGAAGAATCCTCCACTTCCCCCGCCTCCACCCCTCCCACACACAAATACTCAAACCAAAATCTTGGATCTGCATCTGATGTGTACCCTCCTCTCAAAACGTTTTTAGTGATCACTTATTCAGGCAGGCCCCTTTAAAACTCCAGCCGAGTCTGGGTGGTTGTATCAAAGACTGTATTGAGAAAAAATAGTCTGAAAGGTCGATGCATATGACGTATATATTGACAGAAATAAAAATCAACAGAAATATGAATAATATGTATTTTTTAATTTGATTTTTTATTGGCTTTTTTCTACACAAACCCCTCTGAGCCTACTAAAACCCAGGTTGTTATACAACTTTGAGATCAGCCCCCAACATTTTCTCATGCTTGGAATTTAGTCTGAAGTCATAGTCGTTATCGTAGTTAGTTGTACAGATCTTTTTGACCTTACATTAATTAGAAGGTTGACTTCCTGCCCTCTTTCGTCCTCTTCCAAAATTACAGCTAAGCGTGTAATCTACCTAAATTAAGACAAAATACAAATGTATATATGTAGGATGGACCTGTGCTATAAGCTGAAAATACAGTTGTATATATGTAGGATGGACCTGTGCTATAAGCTGAAAATACAGTTGTATATATGTAGGATGGACCTGTGCTATAAGCTGAAAATACAACTGTATATATGTAGGATGGACCTGTGCTATAAGCTGAAAATACAGTTGTATATATGTAGGATGGACCTGTGCTATAAGCTGAAAATACAACTGTATATATGTAGGATGGACCTGTGCTATAAGCTGAAAATACAACTGTATATATGTAGGATGGACCTGTGCTATAAGTTGATGTTACTGTTGTCATTGTAGATTAGCAGAGAGATGGCCTGATGATCAGTTCCGGGCTGATTTTTCCATAGATGCAAAACATGAGGTAATCTCTTTAGTACTAGCTTTTCTTTAACACTAAAGCAGCTTCATTAATGTGCTCATAGGTTGGGTAAAGAATTGGATTTTTAAATACAAATTTGATATGTAGATTTGCTCAAGTAATAATGGTATTGGAATTTACTAAAACTTGAATGAAGGTTTGTACTAATAAAATCAAAGCTTGGACAGGTTTTGCAACAAACAAAATGTACCTGTCTTACAGTGTTATGGCCCTTTTTTGTCAAAATGAGTTAATTTCAGTGTATGAATGTTTGTAACAATAACAATCTTATTAAAATCATATCCTAATTACGCTTTGATTCGCTCCGCTGTTGGATCTGACAACTTTGCCTTTGAGGTCACATCAGATCGACCTTTCATCTAATCAATATTCATGAGAAGATCAACTAAATTCAACCAATGAAATCGCACGTTTCATATGCACTTTAAATGTTATTCGAGTGAACTGAACAAACGAAGATCTACATAAACAGATGTGTTAAAAAATGCACTAAATGGCATGTTTAACATCAAGATAAGAAGAAAATCTTCGCTGTCGTGTATTTTTGAAATATATTCCACCGAAATTATAACGACATTACATATTCTAAATAGTAAGCCACAGTACATCTGGCCTGCTTAGCTCAGTTGATAGCGTACTCGACAGCTGACCCACGAGTGTCGTTTTAGTGTGGGTTCAATCCCACGAATCGGTAAAAAAAAGTATACCACTATTAAATTCCGTCAAACAATCTGTTTTTGTTTTTTCAGAAAATATGCAATAATGGTTGGTGTATTATGTTTGTCAACACAGTTCTTTTGTGTTTTATAAGCTAAACATTATAAGCTAAACATTACGGACATTGTCTCTTTTAATACCGAGCATAGACTGCTCCACAGCGTTTTACTGAAACGCGACATGCGCAGTGAAGCTGTCAATACTGAATAATTTTGTAGGCTGAAATCTGGCTACTCGTAAGGTCAATCTGACATGACTAACCTGCAATGGAGCGTGGTCAGATCCTTAGTAGTGTAAAGGGTCTGATTTTATTGAGATTAACAATAACATCTTGGTCTAAGTGGACAACAAACAAAATTAACATTACATTATGAGGGTCATGATTAAGTCACATTAAGAGTGAACATAAACTTGTTTATATCTTGACAGAACAACTTTTTAAATTCAAACTCAGGATTTTCATCAAGCCAGGAGATCATCTCAGGCCATGTTGTTCCTGTTAGTTATTGCTGTGAGAGATTAACTTGTTAAATAGTAGTATAGTCATATGACACTGGTATATAGCTGATGTGTCTTTTGTGATACTAGTATATAGCTGATGTGCCTTTTGTGACATTGGTATATAGCTGATGTGCCTTTTGTGACACTAGTATATAGCTGATGTGTCTTTTGTGACACTGGTGTATAGCTGATGTGTCTTTTGTGACACTGGTGTATAGCTGATGTGCCTTTTGTGACACTGGTATATAGCTGATGTGCCTTTTGTGACACTGGTATATAGCTGATGTGCCTTTTGTGACTAGTATGTAGCTGATGTGCCTTTTGTGACACTAGTATATAGCTGATGTGTCTTTTGTGACACTAGTATATAGCTGATGTGCCTTTTGTGACACTAGTATATAGCTGATGTGCCTTTTGTGACACTAGTATATAGCTGATGTGTCTTTTGTGACACTAGTATATAGCTGATGTGCCTTTTGTGACACTAGTATATAGCTGATGTGTCTTTTGTGACACTAGTATATAGCTGATGTGCCTTTTGTGACTAGTATATAGCTGATGTGCCTTTTGTGACTAGTATGTAGCTGATGTGCCTTTTGTGACACTAGTATATAGCTGATGTGCCTTTTGTGACACTGGTATATAGCTGATGTGCCTTTTGTGACACTGGTATATAGCTGATGTGTCTTTTGTGACACTGGTATATAGCTGATGTGCCTTTTGTGACTCTAGTATATAGCTGATGTGCCTTTTGTGACACTAGTATATAGCTGATGTGCCTTTTGTGACTAGTATGTAGCTGATGTGCCTTTTGTGACACTAGTATATAGCTGATGTGCCTTTTGTGACACTGGTATATAGCTGATGTGCCGTTTGTGACACTAATATGTAGCTGATGTGCCTTTTGTGACACTAGTATATAGCTGATGTGCCTTTTGTGACACTAGTATATAGCTGATGTGCCTTTTGTGACACTAGTATATAGCTGATGTGCCTTTTCTGACACTAGTATGTAGCTGATGTGCCTTTTGTGACACTAGTATATAGCTGATGTGTCTTTTGTGACACTAGTATGTAGCTGATGTGCCTTTTGTGACACTGGTATATAGCTGATGTGTCTGTTGTGACACTAGTATGTAGCTGATGTGCCTTTTGTGACACTAGTATATAGCTGATGTGCCTTTTGTGACACTAATATGTAGCTGATGTGTCTTTTGTGACACAGGTATGTAGCTGATGTGCCTTTTGTGACACTAATATGTAGATGATGTGCCTTTTGTGACACTAGTATATAGCTGATGTGCCTTTTGTGACACTAATATGTAGCTGATGTGTCTTTTGTGACACAGGTATGTAGCTGATGTGCCTTTTGTGACACTAATATGTAGCTGATGTGCCTTTTGTGACACTAGTATATAGCTGATGTGCCTTTTGTGACACTGGTATGTAGCTGATGTGCCTTTTGTGACACAGGTATGTAGCTGATGTGCATTTTGTGACACTAATATGTAGCTGATGTGCCTTTTGTGACACTAGTATATAGCTGATGTGCCTTTTGTGACACTAGTATATAGCTGATGTGCCTTTTGTGACACTAGTATGTAGCTGATGTGCCTTTTGTGACACTAGTATATAGCTTATGTGTCTTTTGTGACACTAGTATGTAGCTGAGATGTCTTTTGTGACACTAGTATGTAGCTGATGTGCCTTTTGTGACACTAGTATATAGCTGATGTGTCTTTTGTGACACTAGTATTTAGCTGATGTGCCTTTTGTAGCTGATGTGTCTTTTGTGACACAGGTATATAGTTGATGTGCCTTTTGTGACACTAATATGTAGCTGATGTGTCTTTTGTGACACAGGTATATAGCTGATGTGCCTTTTGTGACACAGGTATGTAGCTGATGTGCCTTTTGTGATACTGGTATATAGCTGATGTGTCTTTTGTGACACTAGTATGTAGCTGATGTGCCTTTTGTGACCATAGTATATAGCTGATGTGTCTTTTGTGACCCTAGTATGTAGCTGATGTGTCTTTTGTGACACTAGTCTATAGCTGATGTGTCTTTTGTTACACTAGTATGTAGCTGATGTGCCTTTAGGACACTGGTATGTAGCTGATGTGTCTTTTGTGACACTATTGTGTAGCTGATTTGTCTTTTTTGACACTAGTATGTAGCTGATGTGTCTTTTGTGACACTAGTATGTAGCTGATGTGTCTTTTGTGACACTAGTATGTAGCTGATGTGTCTTTTGTTACACTAGTATGTAGCTGATGTGCCTTTAGGACACTGGTATGTAGCTGATGTGTCTTTTGTGACACTATTGTGTAGATGATTTGTCTTTTTGACACTAGTATGTAGCTGATGTGTCTTTTGTGACACTAGTATGTAGCTGATGTGTCTTTTGTGACACAGGTATGTAGCTGATGTGCCTTTTGTGACACTAATATGTAGATGATGTGCCTTTTGTGACACTAGTATATAGCTGATGTGCCTTTTGTGACACTAATATGTAGCTGATGTGTCTTTTGTGACACAGGTATGTAGCTGATGTGCCTTTTGTGACACTAATATGTAGCTGATGTGCCTTTTGTGACACTAGTATATAGCTGATGTGCCTTTTGTGACACTGGTATGTAGCTGATGTGCCTTTTGTGACACAGGTATGAAGCTGATGTGCATTTTGTGACACTAATATGTAGCTGATGTGCCTTTTGTGACACTAGTATATAGCTGATGTGCCTTTTGTGACACTAGTATATAGCTGATGTGCCTTTTGTGACACTAGTATGTAGCTGATGTGCCTTTTGTGACACTAGTATATAGCTTATGTGTCTTTTGTGACACTAGTATGTAGCTGAGATGTCTTTTGTGACACTAGTATGTAGCTGATGTGCCTTTTGTGACACTAGTATATAGCTGATGTGTCTTTTGTGACACTAGTATTTAGCTGATGTGCCTTTTGTAGCTGATGTGTCTTTTGTGACACAGGTATATAGTTGATGTGCCTTTTGTGACACTAATATGTAGCTGATGTGTCTTTTGTGACACAGGTATATAGCTGATGTGCCTTTTGTGACACAGGTATGTAGCTGATGTGCCTTTTGTGATACTGGTATATAGCTGATGTGTCTTTTGTGACACTAGTATGTAGCTGATGTGCCTTTTGTGACCATAGTATATAGCTGATGTGTCTTTTGTGACCCTAGTATGTAGCTGATGTGCCTTTTGTGACACTAGTCTATAGCTGATGTGTCTTTTGTTACACTAGTATGTAGCTGATGTGCCTTTAGGACACTGGTATGTAGCTGATGTGTCTTTTGTGACACTATTGTGTAGCTGATTTGTCTTTTTTGACACTAGTATGTAGCTGATGTGTCTTTTGTGACACTAGTATGTAGCTGATGTGTCTTTTGTGACACTAGTATGTAGCTGATGTGTCTTTTGTTACACTAGTATGTAGCTGATGTGCCTTTAGGACACTGGTATGTAGCTGATGTGTCTTTTGTGACACTATTGTGTAGCTGATTTGTCTTTTTTGACACTAGTATGTAGCTGATGTGTCTTTTGTGACACTAGTATGTAGCTGATGTGTCTTTTGTGACACTAGTATGTAGCTGATGTGTCTTTTGTGATGCTAGTATGTAGATGATGTGTCTAAAGAGCAATGAAATGAGTATAATATATTTTTGCAGCTTGCAGTTTTCATTTTGATGAAAGATGTCAAGCTGACAGATGTAAAAGAACTCTGCGCGGGAAATGAACACCCAGACTGTGCAACAAGTCTTGCTGTGAAGTTTCCAGATTGTGTACGTAGGGTTCTACATACAGTCATGTGTTGGTAACTAAAGTTATAGTTGTATGCAGTTCTTGCTTATATTCACTGATAGTTGCATGTATATTTCCTTGTATAATGTACATAATTTAAAGGATGAAAATGTTTTGTTGCCTGTGTTACATGGTGAAACATTATTAGTTATTTGCATTCATGACAGGGACATGGGCTCTCATCCCTGCCTGGAAATTATATTCACCCCAGCCATTAGGCAAGGTGAAATATACTTTACAGACAGGGAATGTGAGCCCATGTCCCTTTTCAAGAATCGAAAAAAAAGGAATGTATCATACTTCAGAGTGTTCACTATTTATATTTAAAGAAAAGAAAAGACAAAAATGTTTTATGGCCCCGCCATTCGAAGAATGGTGAAGGGGCATATAGTGTTAGTTACCCCTGTCTGCCCGTGCATCCATGCGTGCGTCCTTCCATGCAAAAACCATGTCCGCACTCTAACTTACTTAATTGTTATAGGATCTTTTCCAAACTTGGTCAAATAGTATATGGGCACAATGTCTCGGCCAAGTTCAATAGTCGACCCCATCGCCCCAGTAGTTCCAGAGTTATGGCCCTTGGAATAGTAAAAAGTAAATAAATTAATGGTGTCTGCACTCTAACTTGGGTAATTGTTATCTAATCTTCTCCAAACTTGGTCAACTTGTATATGGCCACAATGTCTTGTCCAGGTTCGATTTTCGGCCCCATCAACCCTGTAGTTCCAGAGTTGTGGCCCTTGGAATAGTAAAATATTGCAAAATTAATGGTGTCCGCACTCTAACTTGGGTAATTGTTATCCAATCTTCTCCAAACTTGGTCAAATTGTATATGGGCACAATGTCTCAGCCAAGTTTGGTTTTTGACCTCATCACCCCAGTAGAAAAGAGTTACGGCCCTTGGAATAGTAAAATATCACGAAATTAATGGTGTCCGCACTCTAACTTGGATATTTGTTATCCAATTTTCTCCAAACTTGGTCAAATTGTATATAGGAACAATGTCTCGCCCAAGTTCAATTTTTGGCCCAATTACCCCAGTACTCCAGGGTTATGCCCCTTGGAATGGTAAAAAATCACGAAATAAATGTTTTAGTGGTGGCATCCGTGTCCCATGGACACATTTCTGTTCTTTTTGTACTGCGAATTTCCAGTATTTCAAACTTGATGTCTCTAAATTTTAACATACATGACTAAATGTACATCAACAGTAAACGTTACCAAATTTTGCAGAATCTTTTTTATTTACAATTGGTTTTAACTTGAAAATGGCTCATGACAACTGCATGAAAACAAAGCAAAGTAATAGCAACAATTCTGACAAGCATTTTAGTTCAAGTGACATGAGCCAACAGATTTCTTCAGTTTTTCTTTATAAATGTTATCCAAACTCTAAACTGTCATAGTTATACACAAATAAAGTCCCCAAGGGTCCATTTTTTTCCATATATAGATTCCACATGTTCTACATTGACTTATAGGGGAAAACTTCAAAGATCCTCTCTGAAACCACGAGGCAAAACACTCATCTATATCATGTATATTTTGTTATGGCTCTCTGCCAATTTTGTGGGTCAGACTTCCACCCTCCCCTCCCACCCCACCCCCTCCTGGCGTCAGAGTTTTACAGTAGGAACATCTTTAAAAGAATCTTCTTCTCTGAAACTACAAGAGCTAGAGTTTCTAAAACTTTACATGTTGCATAAGATTATGCTCCTCAGCCAAGTTTATGCAAGTGGTGACCCTGGGGTCATATTGGTCATGCCCCTGGGATTATTTACATCAATCTTTAACAAAAACAAAAGAGTTGAAACCTAAAGAGCAAACAAACTAATATTTTACTTTTAGCATAATTTGATTGGGGTCGAATTTGTCTTTGCCCCGTGTGGTTCCCGGGTGCCCCCGTTTGGTCACTGGGCAAAGAATAGGGCCAATGCAGATCCCTTTGGAGGGGTAGGCAGAGGGGTAATCCCCACAAATTCATGTTCATTTTATCATTAGCTCTACTGGCCGAAGGCCAGCAGAGCTTATGGGATGGCGAGTTGTCCGTCGTCCGTCGTCCGTCCGTCCGTCGTCCGTCCGTCGTCCGTCTGTTAACTTTTGCCTTGTGAACACTCTAGGGCCTTCATTATTAATCGAATCTTTACGAAACTTTTACAGTGTCTTTATATCAATGAAAGCTCGGACAAGTTCGAAAACCAGCCGGATTGGATAAATTTCACCGGAGTTATGGCCCTTGTTTTGCTAAAAAATGCCATATTAAGCCTTGTGAACACTCTAGCACCTTCATTTACTATTTGATCTTTGCCAAACTGGCACAGATTGTTAATATCAATGAAAGCTCGGACAAGTTCGAAAACCAGCCAAATCGGATCAGTAACACCAGAGTTATGGCCCTTGTTTTTTCTGAAAATTGCCATTTTTAGTCTTGTGAACGCTCTAACACCTTCATTTATTATTTGATCATTACCAAACTTTCACAGATTGTTAATACCAATGATAACTTGGACAAGTTCGAATATCAGCTAAATTGGGTCAGTAACAACAGAGTTATGGCCCTTGTTTTTTTCTGAAAAATGCCATTTTCTGCCTTGTGAACACTCTAGCACATTCATTTATTATTTGATCTTTACCAAACTTGCATAGATTGTTAATATCAATGAAAGCTCAAACAAGTTCGAAAATCAGCTAAATCGGATCAGTAATACGGGAGTTATGGCCCTTGTTTTTTCTGAAAAATGCTATTTTCTGCCTTGTGAACACTCTGGGGCCTTCAATATTAATCGGACCTTTACTTAACTTTGCCAGTGTCTTTATATCAATGAAAGCTCGGACAAGTTCGAAAACTGGCAAGATCGAAATAATATCACCGGAGTTATGGCCCTTGTTTTGCTGAAAAATGCCATATTAAGCCTTGTGAACACTCAAGCACCTTCATTTATTATTTGATCTTTACCAAACTTGCAAAGATTGTTAATATCAATGAAAGCTCGGACAAGTTCGAAAACCAGCTAGATCGGACCATTAACAGCGGAGTTATGGCCCTTGATTTAGTTAAAAATGCTATAATTTGCCTCGTTAAGACGATAGGGCCTTTTTCTTTCATTCGATCTTTACCAAACTTTACCAGATTGTTTATATAAATGAAAGCTCGGACATTTCGAAGATCAGCCAGATCGGACCAGTAACAGCGGAGTTATGGCCTTGATTTAGTTAAAAAAACTATATTTTGCCTCGTTAATTCGATAGGGCCTTCATCTTTCACCTGATCTTTACAAAACTTTACCTGATTGTTTATATCAATGACAGCTCAGACAATTTCGAAAAACAGACAGATCGGACCAGTAACAGATGAGTTATGGCCCTTGTTAGCTCTACTGGCCAAGGGCCAGCAGAGCTTATGGGATGGTGTGTTGTCCGTCTTCCGTCGTCCGTCGTCCGTCCATTGTCCGTCCGTTAGCTTTTGGTTGTGTTCACTCTAGAGGCCACATTTCTGATGCAATCATCATGAAACTTTGTCAGAATGTTTGTCTCAATGAAATCTCGGTCAAGTTCGAAAATGGGTCATGTGGGGTCAAAAACTAGGTCACTAGGTCAAATATTGGAAAAACCTTGTGTACACTCTAAAGGCCATATTTTTGACCCGAGCTTGATGCAACTTTGTCAGAATGTTTGTCTTAATTATATCTTGGTCAATTTTGAAAATGGGTCACATGGGGTTAAAAACTAGGACACTAGGTCAAATACTTGAAAAATCTTGTGTACACTCTAGAAGCCGTATTTCTGACCCAATCTTGATGAAACTTTGTCAAAATGTTTGTCTTAATTATATCTTGGTCAAGTTCAAAAATGGGTCAAAGTGTTTTAAAAACTAGGTCACTAGGTCAAACTTTGGAAAAACCGTGTGTACACTCTAGAGGCCATATTTTTGACCTGATCTTGATGAAACTTTGTCAGAATGTTTGTCTTAATGAAATCTCGGTCAAGTTCAAAAATGGGTCATGTGGGGTCAAAAACTAGGTCACATACTTGAAAAAACTTGCGTACACTCTAGAGGTCATATTTGTTACCCAATCTTGATGAAACTTTGTCAAATTGTTTATCTTAATTATATCTTGATCAAGTTCGAAAATGGGTCACATGAAGTTAAAAACTAGGTCACTAGGTCAAATATTGGAAAAACCTTGTGTAGACTCTGGAGGCCATATTTTTGACCCGAGCTTGATGCAACTTTGTCAGAATGTTTATCTTAATTGTTTGTCTCAATGAAATCTCGGTAAAGTTCGAAAATGGGTCATGTGGGGTCAAAAACTAGGTCACTAGGTCAAATATTGGAAAAACCTTGTGTACACTCTAATAGGCCATATTTTTGACCCGAGCTTGATGCAACTTTGTCAGAATGTTTGTCTTAATTATATCTTGGTCAGGTTTGAAAATGGGTCACATGGGGTTTAAAAACTAGGTCACTAGGTCAAATACTTGAAAAACCTTGTGTACACTCTAGAAGCCATATTTCTGACCCAATCTTGATGAAACTTTGTCAAAATGTTTGTCTTAATTATATCTTGGTCATGTTCAAAAATGGGTCACATGGTGTTAAAAACTAGGTCACTAGGTCAAATATTGGAAAAACCGTGTGTACACTCTTTGTCAAAATGTTTGTCTTAATTATATCTTGGTCAAGTTCAAAAATGGGTCACATGGTGTTAAAAACTAGGTCACTAGGTCAAACTTTGGAAAAACCGTGTGTACACTCTAGAGGCCATATTTTTTACCTGATCTTGATGCAACTTTGTCAGAATGTTTGTCTTAATTATATCTTGGTCAAGTTTGAAAATGGGTCACATGGGGTTAAAAACTAGGTCACTAGGTCAAATACTTGAAAAAATGTGTGTACACTCTAGAGGTCATATTTGTTACCCAATCTTGATGAAATTTTGTCAAATTGTTTATCTTAATTATATCTTGATCAAGTTCGGAAATGGGTCACATGAAGTTAAAAACTAGGTCACTAGGTCAAATATTGGAAAAAACGTGTGTACACTCTAGAGGCCATATTTTTGACCCGAGCTTGATGCAACTTTGTCAGAATGTTTGTCTTAATTATATCTTGGTCAAGTTTGAAAATGGGTCACATGGGGTTAAAAACTAGGTCACTAGGTCAAATATTGGAAAAACCTTGTGTACACTCTTTGTCAAAATGTTTGTCTTAATTATATCTTGGTCAAGTTCAAAAATGGGTCACATGGTGTTAAAAACTAGGTCACTAGGTCAAACTTTGGAAAAACCGTGTGTACACTCTAGAGGCCATATTTTTGACCCGATCTTGATGCAATTTTGTCAGAATATTTGTCTCAATTATAGCTTGCTAAAGTTCGAAAATGGGTCACACAGGGTCAAAAACTAGGTCACTAGTCAGTGTTCGACACTAACGCTAGCCCGATAGCCCGGGGCTAGTAAAAGTAACCGTCGGGCTAGCACGTACGATCGTCTAGCTAGCCCGATTGGCTAGTAGATTATAGAACAAACACGTACCCAATTTGCGTTGGCATTATATAAATAAAATCTCAAGCACTGTTAATCATTAATGTTCCGCAGATTCTCGCTTAAAACTGCTGCTCTACTAGTACGCGTAAAACGACATTTGTTTTCTTTTTGCTTTCGTTTACCGCGTGATACCAGCCCGATACCGAATCACACAAACGCTTGTAACTACGCCTTATAAACTAGACAGCTTTTCTCAAGCGTTTTTATGACCACGATTTCAGCAGTTGTTTCCGCTTCCGTCGGAGAATGCCGCGAATTATGAACGTGCTATAAACGGTGCAAACATAGATCGATTTTTGGGGCTTTCTCCACCAGCCAAAAAACAAAAAACTCTATCATAATAATTTCTAATTTCTGTGTTTCTCATGTACATTGTTCAGAAATACTATAATAAATTAATATAATAATCATCACAGTATGTTACTTTTCTTAACAGAGGTGCAGACTGCCACGAGATCAGGTTATTGTGACGGAGGGTGCTGTCAGCGATGTCACAAATTTTGAATCTGATTTGTGTTGTAATTTTATAACCAACCCCGTCAAATCAATATACAATGAGGATTTGGTACCGTTGGTAGCAGGGCTAGTAGAAATTAAGGGGGGCTAGTGAAATTCCAAACCAACTAGCCCCCGGGGCTAGTAGGTCCAAAAAGTTAGTGTCGAACACTGCTAGTACACTCTAGAGGCCATATTTCTGACCCGATCTTGATGAAACTTTGTCGAAATGTTGTCTTAAATATATTTTGGTCAAGTTCGAAAATGGGTCCCATGGGGTCAAAAACTAGGTCACTAGGTCAAATACTTGAAAAACCTTGTGTACACTCTAGACACCATGTAGTACGACTCGATTCATCAATGGTATAACAGCCAGTAGAGCGTTCACAGGCCCTCTTGGGCCTCTTGTTTTTTGTTCATGTTCATTAAAGGTCTTCATCATGATCCCTGCATTGTTTCAGGTGCTATCTCACTCGCATCAAAAGAGCAGTGGCAGAAAAACAATAAACGTGGCTCCAGCGTAAATGAAGTTTCTACGATAGAACTTGCAGCAACTCTGCAGTTCAGGGTGAGAAGGTTCTAGACCCATTTTCCATATTTTATCTCGATGTATATGGAAGATGAGCCTGGCATGTTCATGCCTGTTAGGCGCCATATAACCTTTTCATGTGTTGGTGCGCCTTAAAACCCAATTCAATTGTCTTTGCCATTTGGTGGTAGGTAACGTGGAGGTCACACGTTTACACAGGAAGTTAAACCAGAAAATCTAAAAAACAAAAACATTGTCAAACTAGAGTCATAGGTTTACATTTTTTTAGGAAAAATCGTTTAAAAATCTTCTTCTTTGAAACCAATCTAATTAAAGTCATTACGCTTTGATACTCTCAGATCGACCTTTCATCTAATCAATATTCATGAGAAGATCAATTAAATTCAACCAATGAAATCGTGTGTCTCATGTGCAATTCAGATGATGTTCGAGAGAACTGAACAAATGAAAATCCACATAAAACACATAGATCTATATCCGAAAAACTATATCACTAAATGGCATGTTTTACATCAAGAATACAAAGAAAATCAATATTCGGAACAGTATCTGAAAAATATATATTCTACCAAGATTATTAAGATTTTAGGTTTTCTAAATAGTAAAGCAATCTTGCCCTAGATATACATATTATACAGTGATTACAAATGGTAACTCACATAATCAGAAGTCAGACACAGTCAGATGGAGGTTTTCCACTGTATTGGGTCAACGTCTGCTTTGCATGAGCTCTGGATTTGTAATGAATTCCAGGCTACAAACCGGAAGTGACGTATATACCTGGACTGGTCCTAGCATAATTGCTACACACCTCCCCGTTCTCTTTTGTAGAACTTCGTGGAATTCTTTGAGTCTTTCTCACCTGGATTGTGGGCTGAGACAAGCTCTAGTCCTTTGTGAGTCTTCAGCTTGAGAGAAGTATTCTTGTAAACTGGGACTGAATTAGATTCTAGTCCTAGCCTCCTTTTAGTTTCCTCACCCAGGACTAAATTCTAGTCCGGGGACTGTAACTGTCTTTTTACATGTTCGTCGTTGATTCCTCCACGGATGAGGCCACATAGAGTTGTTCCCCATTCACCCTGGAAGTCTGGATAACGACTGAAACTGGTTCTAGTCGTACCCGGGCCACCTGGTATGCCACGTCTCCAATGTAAGCAGGTGTTGTGACAACCAACCCAATGAGCATGGGTAAATAGGGTGCATTGGTCTCTATGAGGAGTCGATCTTGAGGGACGGCCTTAAGTGCTTCTCGTTGGGCTTTATTAAACCGAGAAACTTGCCCAGTAAATCCGAAGTAGCAATTCGGAAACGCACTTCTCCATGCTTTTAGCTGGTCCAGGTCCCCACCGAAACGGTGTAAATGTATTCCTTGTTCTGGTGGGCAGTGACGCTTTACTATGTCCAGGCAGTGAGTTGAGACTTCTGCCATATGGTTTCCTCTACTGGCTCTTATGTGTAGGACTAACACCAGCCTTGGATTGCACAGGCCCAATACCTTTTCCAACGTTCGGGTCTGATTTTCCCATGTTGTAGAGGGATCGGTATAATCTAGACCTACTTCCCCTAAAGCTAGCACTTCTGGTTTCATCAGAATTTGGGCCAGACGATCAAATCTTGCCGGGGTAAGTTGCTCGATCTTCTTAGGATGAACGCCCACAGCAACTCTCCATTGACTACCTAAACCCCACGGTATGTTCCCATGATTTATTGGGTCACAAAAAACCATTACTCCTCCCACCAGGGTTGTTGGGTGTTGAGATATTACCTCAGTGCTTTGAGTAACCACTCTCTCTAGGTCCTTCATTGACACGTTTAAGGTCTTAGAAAGACGATCGATATGAAAGTGGCTATCAAACGCCTCGTTGGTCAAGAGAGCTGGTTCCGGAGGTTTCGTCTCGGGACTTTGTCGAGCTCGAGGATTTATTCGGGCAACCGGAGACCTCTTTGCCATTGCTGCGTAGGAGGGCCTGGGTCCCGATGGGGACACACATGACCCCAAAACGGTTATAGCAGGAAGAGTCCTCGAGTTGGTATACACGACACTTGCAACACTCCCGTCTGTCGTTAGCTCTGAAGGAGACTCAACGAGACTGGGCTCTGTCACAATGACGTTTGTCCTTAGGTCGGAATCTACAGTTTTCTTTGAAATTCAGACTATTTTCAGACATGTACACTAATTAGGTTAAATAACTTGAATTCTATTTTTCAGAACTAACAAACATGCCCTATTCCTGAAAGACCATATAATTTCCTCTCAAAATATAGCAAATACATGCTAGAAAGCAACAAAGTCAGTTTCTCTGCCTACAAATACAATTCATTTACCCCACCCACTTAGCACTCAAAAAAAGGAAAACATGACATTTATAGAGACACGGCAGCATATACCTGTCCCTTATTTGAGATATAACACATCCATAATTGAATGACAAACACTCCAAATTGTCATAAAAATGCTATTTCTACATACCTTATCCGGCTTTTTTTTCCGTAATCTTATGTCGAATGGAGAGATGCAGGTATTGATCAAGTAAAGCTACCATTTACAACATAGCCACCAGTTACTAGTTTCTGTTTACAGACACTATACCGGTCACAGTACAAAAACTTTATTTACACCAAAATTAACTATTATGTCATACTAAGTTAAAAACACCACATTTGTGGATTTCTTTTTTATTGTCTAGCCTGTACATGGCTTTTAATCTCTTAGATTTCTGTTTTATAAGAAATTCCCCATGGACATTCATTCGAAACAAAGGAGTCTCCCCTTAAGGGCAAAAATATTTTTTCAAATTTTTATTTGTTACTTTTAAATCACTTATTCCAGTTATTTCGAGCATTTTGATACGTCAGCTGTGCCAATGCGATGGAATTTAGGCATTTCAGAGCTTCTTAAACTTGGCACTATAATTCCTGAAAAGTTACATATTTATCAGTATTTTTTGTTCTTTTTTTCCTCTTCTTAGAATCAAAATTAAGTTGGTATATGTGTTGTAAATGTACTTTTGAGTACTTTACCTACATAGTATTCAGGGTACAGAAAAATCATTTATTCCTGAACTCAAAATATAAAGAACCTGCTTCAGAACTTATCTAGAGTAGTCTCCCTTAGCCTACATAGCAACAACGCCATGATGCATAGCAACAACTTCACCCTTGCCTAGCAACGCCAGTATAGCATGTGACATAGTGCAGATTTTTTGTCAAACATTGAGGCAATCTATACCAGACATGACAAAGTCGACAAGGTCATATTTTCCCAAAAACTTGCATCATGCGTTCGGGCGCGCGTAAGGCTTGAACTGACGCATATAAAAAAAAATAGTGTATCCGAGAAGCAGTTTGTCGAAAAGGGCAGGGCAGCAATAAACAATATACTGCCCTGCTTTAGCAACATTCATGCCCAGTGCAGAATATATTCAACAGTGTGTCATGCCCATCTTGCCAGCTATTCCACCAACTTTTTGCCATATGGCAAACACAGAAATATTTCAAAGGAAGACCATAAAAACATCAAACGGGTACTTGATACAGTATTTTCAGGAGAAATGTTGGGTCGCATTTCCAAACTCTACACAACAAACAAGTGTGAACATTTAAACAGTCGAGTGTTTACGTATGCACCAAAAAACATGGAACAGGCAAGTCTGCCCAATTGTTAGCTAAAAAGGCTGGATTGAAATATGCGATGGCAGACCCTTTCACAATGCACATTGCTCAACGCGATCGGTTGAGTAAGTATCGCACACAGCTGTCGGAAACAGTCCAATACAAGCACAACCGTTATATATCCCGCAAACGACGAAGTAACAGGAAACTTTTAAACACTAACTTTTATGAAACTGTAACATCTAACAATCATGAACATAACTATGGAATAAATCCAAATATTTAAAATTTAAACATGCCTTTGTTTTAACATATCAACATAATAATAACCCATTCTCATAGAAGGCACGGCCTATAGCCACGGTGACCATTACAAATGCCTTCATTTCTACAAACTGACCGCTGATTATTTACTAAACAAGTTTCCAAACTTAAATGCTTAACATTAATGCAAAGTTTTTGGTGACACCTATGTGACACATGCAGATGGCTGGGTAACTGTTCACATTATGATGATATGTAGAACATCAGCCTATGAACAGTTACCCATTTTCGGTGACCACGAAAAGTAACGCGGATAACACCATAGCCATCTTTGTTTTTGCTGCCACCCCAAATATGACATGAATCTGTGATTACGAAGTTTTTTAATTTAAACTCGAAATTGAATATTTCCATTTCAGTTAAAATTGTAGAGAAAATAATAGACATAACGGTCACTGCAGCTATGGTTATGCAGACTGCGAATTAAAAATAAAGTAAAAAATGAAATGGTATGCACAAAAACATCCAGATAGTTTTAGTGCAGTATGAACTGAAAAGTAGGTAGCATACCAGACATGGCTCAAACCTACACTACCAGACTTATTATACCAGACCTTAACTAAGAACTTACTTACACTATCATATCACAACTTTAAATAGTTACGACTCAGATCAGACCAACCAACGATATTTTGTATGCTGGAGGCACACCCAGTATTTAAGGTCTGACATGAGTCTGATATAAAAGGTCTGATATGAGTGTCTGACATGGGTCTGCTATGAGTGTATCTAGTAGTGTAGGTCTGACATGGGTCTGATAAGGTGGGTCTGACATGGGTCTTATATTGTAGGTCTGATATCAGTCTTGATATTGTATGGGCAATATATGCACATTGAATGTCGGACAGACTCATTCTAGATCTATCCAAAATATCAAACTCAATCATGTCAATTCAGACTTTCACTATTTAATGCATGTCAGACAGACAGACAGACAGACAGACAGACAGACCTACACTTTCAGACTCATGTCAGACCTACAATTACATCAAACTTACGCTATCACTCATAGTTATAAGACTTAAAGTATCAGAGTCTGACCTAGAACATACCAGTGAGATGCAGACCTATATGTACACAATAATAGTTTTTGTGTCTTGATATTGTAGGTCTGATATGGGTCTGAATTTTTTGGCTGATATGAGTCTAATATGCATCAGATATTGTAGGGCTGATATTCAAGAGTCTGAATATTGTAAGTCTGATGCGCGTCTAATACTGTTATTCCAGTAAGTCTGATTTTGCATGTCTGATCAGAGTTGGTCATAGCAGAGTGCAATTTATTGTTGGGTCTGTCTGATAGTTCAAGGTATCTTATATGGAAACCTATTCTCCTACATTAATGCATTCTTAAATGAACAGTTAAATACAATTTACAGGCTCCAATTATAGTTTCTACAAAAATAAAATTGAAAAATGTGTGCAAATTCACATTCGGTCATTGGAAAAATAACAAAAAAACTGAGATGGTCTATTTTTACCCGCAAGTGTTACTTCCCTTGGCAATATGTGTCGATATCTCAAAATGGAAAATGTCGCAATATTTTGATGATTTCTGAGCAATTTTGTGTTGAAAATATCAAAACGCACTACAACCTGTGTTCTAAACCTGAAATTGTGTATAATCGGTACTATGCATATTTTCCTTAAGGTCGGAATCTACAGTTTTCTTTGAAATTCAGACTATTTTCAGACATGTACACTAATTAGGTTAAATAACTTGAATTCTATTTTTCAGAACTAACAAACATGCCCTATTCCTGAAAGACCATATAATTTCCTCTCAAAATATAGCAAATACATGCTAGAAAGCAACAAAGTCAGTTTCTCTGCCTACAAATACAATTCATTTACCCCACCCACTTAGCACTCAAAAAAAGGAAAACATGACATTTATAGAGACACGGCAGCATATACCTGTCCCTTATTTGAGATATAACACATCCATAATTGAATGACAAACACTCCAAATTGTCATAAAAATGCTATTTCTACATACCTTATCCGGCTTTTTTTTCCGTAATCTTATGTCGAATGGAGAGATGCAGGTATTGATCAAGTAAAGCTACCATTTACAACATAGCCACCAGTTACTAGTTTCTGTTTACAGACACTATACCGGTCACAGTACAAAAACTTTATTTACACCAAAATTAACTATTATGTCATACTAAGTTAAAAACACCACATTTGTGGATTTCTTTTTTATTGTCTAGCCTGTACATGGCTTTTAATCTCTTAGATTTCTGTTTTATAAGAAATTCCCCATGGACATTCATTCGAAACTAAGGAGTCTCCCCTTAATTTGGTGGGTGACCAATCTAGACTGCCATGATCGGATCTCAGCAAAGCCTCTTCTTCACTCTGGGATGGAATTTCGATGGATCCAGCATTAGGTTTGTCTGGACTATCCTGATAATCCAGTTCCAGGTCCTTCATGGTGACGTCCGATACAAGAGTTAGATCCTGTACCTGCCTTGGTAGGGGCTCTTCCACAAGGGACAGCTTCAGTCCAGTTGTTGTTCCACAAGCGAACACAGACTGGGACATCCTTGATAGTGATCCACATGTGGTTGAAGTCAACGAGACTGGTACTCCTGTAGTAGAAGTCAACACTAGGCTTCGTTCCTTGGATACCGACTCCTCCTTGGCTGGGGTTTCCTGATTCTCTTCAGAGACGTGTGTTTCCCGATTCTTGGCCTTGGCCCGTCTGATGGGATTAGGTCGATTCCTTCGGGACTTGCTGAACCCAGGAACAGATTGAGACGCAGTTATTTGAACTGGTTCAACATCCGGTCCAAAATGCTCCCACATTAGTCTAGAGTCCGGTCCTGTGAGACTACTCATAAGGAATGACAATGGTCTCCAATGGATGAGCACGGCTGGCGAGTTAACAGGATTCAGGGTAAATTTCCCTGGATCAATCCACCCTGCGGCTTGACACAAGCTTAGCATCGCTCTCCCGGTCTCGGGGGTTATAGTAGCTAGCGGGTCAATCCACAGGTTCGTCTCGACAAACCTTACCAGTCTCTCTGGAGTTCCATCAGCACCAAGGACCATGGTAGCCAAGAGTTTGAGTCCTAATAGACGGCGCTCCTGAAACGAACGACTACTCAGCATTTCCGGGGTCTCGAAATCGTGAAACACTACCGGTATGTGTTTAGAGTAAACATGTCGTTTCACTCTGCGGGCATAAATTCCACAATCCTCTAAAGGACAGCAAGATCTTTTAATCTTCTTGGCTGGTTCAGTTGGTAGGGGGGAATCTTGTACCCTCTTGAGTGGAGCTCTTCGATCCTTGTCTATGGGATCATCCAGAGATCGCCTTCTACCAGGGTCTACTGGAGATCTCCTAGAAGAATGCGAACCTCTGTGATCCCGGTGCGAATGTGATTGGCGTCGTGAAATTCGGTGAACCTGTTGGGCATACCTCCAGTCCAAAGGGGAACTCGAATCTCTATGGCGTTGTCTATGTTGCCTGGATGGACTTCTCCGGGATGAACGCGAACTTCTTCGTCGTTCACACACCGGTGAGTAGTATCTCACTGCCCTCCGTGGCGAACGCAAAACTCTCCGTGAATGAGGACGCAAATATTTTTGGCGTTCCTGGTGTTCCTTGGATTTCCTGGAAGGGTTTCTCCGGTCCATAGGTGGACTCGAAGATCGTCGGTGATCATTGTTGTAGGAATCTTGTCGACTTTTTCGGCGTTCCTGGTGTTCCCTGGATGGGCTTCTCCGGTCCCTAGGTGGACTCAAAGATCCCTGGTAGTCCTTGTAGAACACCCGCGTCTCATACCGTTTGTGGCTTAATGATCGCCCTTTTTCCTCCTGAACGGCTGGCCGTGATATTCTGAAATCCACCACCAAGGGAGTTGGTCCTGTCTTCAGTCTCGGGCTTACAGATCTGTGACCAGTCTCAGCTCTTGGTATGATGGACATCTTCTTCTTTGATATAGATGCCTCCCTGGGCAACAGATAATATAGATGCCTCCCTGGGCAACAGATAATCTCGAAGGAGGGAGGGAGAGGTCTCACATGCCCATGAAATCGTGATCGGTTTTGCTGGAGCAGGTGAAACGCTGTACCCTTCCCTTGTTTGTGGTATCCGGATATCTATTTCCATCTCAGATACATCACCGGTTGGACTGGCGTCAGCCTCGGCATCCTTTGGTCTAGTGATGGTCGCTGATTTAGCGACTCGCTGTGGCACTGACCGTTGTTTTGGTTGACTGATGACTTTCGCATCAGCCTCCTTGGGTCTAGCGACGATCGCTGATTTAGCAACT
The DNA here is from genome assembly GCA_037043455.1 of Cyrtodaria siliqua. Taxonomy (NCBI): domain Eukaryota; kingdom Metazoa; phylum Mollusca; class Bivalvia; order Adapedonta; family Hiatellidae; genus Cyrtodaria; species Cyrtodaria siliqua. The sequence continues at coordinate 134,970 of JAWPHD010003839.1, forward strand.
CGCTGCTTGGGTTGGCCGATGTCCTTTGGAATAGGAAAATTGTCCTTTATTTCCTTCCGACTAAGAAATATCTCACATGCCCATTGGAAATCTCGTATCCATGGCACATATTTCCTCTCTACGGCCAGACCATATTGCCCTTTGGCCAGCTGCAAGTAGGAATCTGTGGAGATGCCCCTGATCATTCCTAGGTCCCTTGCTAACTGTACCACAGGCACTAGAATCCCTCTGGAGGTTGAAGACCGGATATCCTTCTCCCCCTTTGACACCACAAGCTTCCATTCTTCATCCTTCGGGATCTCCATCTGGACCTTTGTATATCCTGTGATGCCACACTAGGATGCCTGTCTGTAAATCTGTGGTGCCAAACTAGGATGCTCGTCTGTGATCCTGTGGTTCCACACTAGGATGTTGGTCTCGTTTCATTACCCCACCATCCTGTGGTATGACACTAGAATGGTTTGATTCTAATGTACTCTTTGTGGTCCTGCGCTTTCTTAGAACCATCAGAGACTTCTACCCTTTTCAATGTAATAAACCCAGACCCGAACCCAGGACCCCTCGCTTACAGGGCGAGTGCTGTACCAACTGAGCTAACCGGGCCACCGGGTACCCAATATCACCACACTCCTCCCCCTTTTAACTATTAAGTCTAATGGAAAGCATTATTATAAAAAAAATGTTGGTAAATGTCCCTTTTTCAAAAAAAAATGGCATGTGTACCTTTAAAAAATAAAAATAATAATTATGAAGTGTATATGATAATATCTCCCTTTAAACACCTAAGTTGTAAGTGAAGATGTAGGAAGTGTCCCTTAAAAAAAAATATTATAGGAAGTGTCCCTTTAAAAAATAAATGTTTGAAGATGTAGGAAGTGTCCCTTTAAAAAATTATTATAGGAAGTTGCCCTTTAAAAAATTGTTCTTAAGTGTATATATCCCTTTAAAAAAATAATTTTACTTACCGCAACACAATAAAAGATAAGAAACCGAAAATTTCTTTCGTTTAATGTTAGCGAGTAAGTGTCCCTTTTAAAAAAAAACTTTTTGAAGTGAACATATCCCTTTTAAAAGAAAATATTACTTACCGCAACACAATAAAAGAGAAGAAACCGACAATTTCTTTCGTTTAGTGTTTGCGAGTAAGTGTCCCTTTAAAAAATTAAATCTTGAATACTATGTACTCTTTCTAAAGAATATATCACCTTTAAAAAAGTTTACTTACCGCAACACACCAAAAGAGAAGAAACCGACAATCTCTTTCGTTTAGTGTGAGCGAGTAAGTATCCCTTTAAAAAAAATATTCTTGAATACTATGTACCCTTTCTAAAGAATATATCACCTTTAAAAAAGTTTACTTACCGCAACACACCAAAAGAGAAGAAACCGACAATCTCTTTCGTTTAGTATGAGCGAGTAAGTATCCCTTTAAAAAAAAAAAATTCTTGAATACTATGTACCGTTTCTAAAGAATATATCACCTTTAAAAAAGTTTACTTCCCGCAACACACCAAAAGAGAAGAAACCGACAATCTCTTTCGTTTAGTGTGAGCGAGTAAGCGTCGCTTTAAAAAAATTAAATATTCTTGAAGTGAATATATCCCTTTAAGAGCAATACAAGAGTAAAGTGCTCTGTAATAAAAAAATAATAATGATAATTTTATTTTAGAGTTTGAATATTTCTTTTAAAGTTTATCATATAATAATTTTGAACTCTAAAGATTTCTATGCATTAAATTATATGTTTTTCCTTTGATTAATCGATGTTTTTATTTCGATTTTGATGTTCCGGTTTGCAAAACGGATGTTTACAATTTGCAATGCCTCGTGGTCTTAAATACATATCACTGCGCATGCTTCCAAGTTGAGCAAGCCGGATATGGTATGGCTGCCTTCCCGCCAAATTGCGTTTACCGCAACACAATAAAAGATAAAAACCGACAGTTTTTTCTCTTTTAGAGTGCTAACGGACATAAAATGTCATAAAATGACATACAACAGTTGTTTACAACACTTGTCTACCGAATTAATCGGCAACAGACCGAAATTCTGCATCGAGCCTAACTTTGCTGTCGATGTGAATTCCACAAGTGGGATTTTCCCAATATGTGCCTCTAGGTACTTTATTGCCGACAACGCCATTAAAGCAATCTTGCCCTAGATATACATATTATACAGTGATTACAAATGGTAACTCACATAATCAGAAGTCAGACACAGTCAGATGGAGGTTTTCCACTGTATTGGGTCAACGTCTGCTTTGCATGAGCTCTGGATTTGTAATGAATTCCAGGCTACAAACCGGAAGTGACGTATATACCTGGACTGGTCCTAGCATAATTGCTACAATAGTATGCCTTAGTACGTCTGGCCCGCTTAGCTCAGTCGGTAGCCACATTGACTATTGCTACGTTCTGCGAGTGTAATTTTAGTGTGGGTTTCAACCCCACGAATCGGTACATCTATACTGCTAACAATCTTTTTTTTTTCCAGTAAATATTTAATAATGGTTGGTGTGTTATGTTTGTCAACGCAATTATTTTGTGTTTTATAAGCTAAAAGTTACAGACATTGTCTCTTTCAACACCAAGCATAGACTGCTCCATAGCATTTGACTGAATCATGACATGCGCAGTGAAGCAGTCTATACCGAACAATTTTGTAGGCTGAAATCTGATTGGCTAATCGTAAGGTTAATCTGACGTGACCTCCAATGCAGTGTAGAGTATTGTAGCGTGATAAAGGGTGTGATTTTAATGAGATTGCTTTGAAACAACATAAGCTAGAGGTATAATGCTTTGCATGTAGCATAAGATTATGGCCATCTACCTTTTTTTTTCAAATGGCGAATCTGTGGTCAAGTTTGGTCGCGTCCTGGTGTCACACTACAAAGATTTAGAGTAAAATCTTTAAAAATCTTCTATGGAAAACTACTGCTTTTCTTGAACATTTGAGCACTTTGAAGCCCTTGGGCCTCTTCTAGTTATTCCCCTTTTTGTACTTAGATGAATTGAATTATATTCTGTTTCATGTCCGGCTCATAACTTTTAAACTATTTGTTTGTTTACATCCATTCTTACCACAATTAAGCACCATCATGCAATGACATCGAAAGCGCGGGTTACAAATCTCTGAGGCATTTTGGTACAGTTATGCCCGTATTTATACCCCTGCAAATGGTTCAAGTTACACATATTTGCAACCCATTTTGTCACAGTTAAGCCCCTTTTTGTACTTATGCAATGTGAATGTAAGATAATATTTTTTCCTTGACAGATTGCAATGAATCTACACATGTAATTGGTATCAATATATAACATGACATGTGCAAGTTAAGTAACTCTGCAACCTATTATGGCAAAGTTGTCTCCCTTTTTTACTTTGGCAAACTGTGTTAAAATGTGTTTGTAAGCTGTTTGTATCTGTTTAACCACATGACAGAAGAGATTGAAACTTCATACATGTATCAATAAATAACATGTCACACGCATGTTACATATCTCTGTGCACCAGTTACATAACTTTACATCATATTTGAAAAAGTTATCCCCCTTTGACATTTTGGCAAACTGTGTTTAAATGTGTTTGTAAGCTAATATAATATTGACAGAATGAAATGAAACTTTAGACATATATTCAGTATCAAAAAACAAATGCCACATGCACGTTACATAACTTTGAAACTTATTTTGACAAGGTTATGCCCCTTTTTCCTGAATGGTGTATTAATACTGTGTACAGAGCTTGTATCTGTTTTACCACACATGTATTCAGTATCAATAAGTTACACGTCACATAGAGTTTAAGACTGCCACTTATTTTCGCAAAGTTATGGCCCTTAATATGCAAATTGTGACACAAATGTGTACGTAAGCTGATATCTGTCCAACCATTTCACAGAACGAATTAAATTTTTAAACGTGTTAAGGTGCATTGCCAAAGAACAATAGTATTTTGGGGTATTCATCACTTAGTGATAGTTCTAGTTTGAAGGGTCCGGCAAGGCTCACAAGTGATTTGTTATTCTTGTATTTTCCAGGGTCCAGCAATACACACAAATGATTTGTTTGTGGCTGTAAAAACATGTGAGAAATTCCATACGGACAGAAGTAGGTATTAACTTATATGTGGTAGTGTAGGCTGTGCTGCCTGTACTGCGTGGTAGTGTAGGCTATAATGTGTGGTGTGTAGGCTGTGCTGCCTGTACTCTGTGGTAGTGTAGGCTGTACTGCCTGTACTGTGTGGTAGTGTAGGCTGTACTGCATGGTAGTGTAGGCTGTACTGTGTGGTAGTGTAGGCTGTGCTGCCTGTACAGTGTGGTAGTGTAGGCTGTAATGTGTGGTAGTGTAGGCTGTGCTGCCTGTACTGTATGGTAGTGTAGGTTGTACTGCCTGTACTGCATGGTAGTGTAGGCTGTGCTGCCTGTACTGTGTGGTAGTGTAGGCTGTAATGTGTGGTAGTGTAGGCTGTGCTGCCTGTACTGTGTGGTAGTGTAGGCTGTACTGCATGGTAGTGTAGGCTGTACTGCATGTACTGCATTGTAGTGTAGGCTGTGCTGCCTGTACTGCTTGGTAGCTCTTGTTTATTATATACTTTCCAGTGAAACAGGGATTATGATTAAAATGTTTATTGTTTATTTTTCACATATTTTCACTCAAAATGACGTCATGCAACTGTTGACATTATTTACTTTATTGACGTTATTGTTTTGGCGCATTAGATGTTTTTTCTACATAAGTTTCAAGGTTTTGAGTATATAATGAATATAATATGTGTTGGTTTGTCATGAATATAGGATTTATTTTCATCTCGAAGTGAGGAAACTCGCATATTTTCACTCTTGCTAAAGCACTCGTGAAAATTTAAGTTTTCTCACTTCACACAAATATCCTCTGTTTATTCTCACCAGATGACGCTATGCTAGAACTCTGAAACATGCACTGGCAGCTACTGTTATTATAACAAAAGTATGTAGCATTGAATACAGTAGCATTGAATACAGTTACAGTAAAATCTGCTGAAATAATTATGTTATGTTGGTGCAAAAACCGCCATAAAATGGCTTTCTGTGTATCGAAATTAGAGAATGAATCTAACATTTAACCTTTTTAAAGGGGTTGATGCACTATTTTAAAACAAGATTTATTTAAAAGGGCTCTGAAAAAAGCTCTGAAAAACTTGAAAAAATCTGAAAGAATTATAAAAATGCCATAAAAGTAAAGGAGATATGACCTATTGAAACATTGCAAAGAACATAAATGGAGGCGGTCATCTTGGAACGATGATGTCATCGCCTTCTTACCATATATGACATATTGACAAAATACATTTTAAAGCAAAGAAAGTCACTGCAAATTGATTAAAAATAAATATACAGATGTAACATGTACAAATTGTATGTTATTTTTCATTTGCATTTAGTTCCTTTGCTTTAAAATACATTTTGTCAATATGCCGTATATGGTAAACAGGCGTGATGATGTCATCATTTCAAGATGGCCGCCTCCATTTATATTTCTTTGCAAATTTTCTTTGCAAATTTTCAATATGTCATATCTCCTGTATTTTTCATGGCATTTTCATGATATTTATTTCAGCCTTTATCAAGTTGTTCAGAGCCCTTTAAAATAAACCTTGTTTGAAAATAGTGCATCAACACTTTTAACAAAACCAGATGTGTTTCAGTTACCTATATCATTGAAACGTAAAAAAACTGTGACAAACATGAATTCCACTTACAGTTCCTGTAGTGTTAAAGACGTGGGCTCTGGAGACGAATAACATTGAATATTACAGTGAAACGGAGGACCAAAGTATTCCAACTATAGACCTAGGGGTACCCAACACAGAACGAGGTACTCTTTTATCTACTGTATTCCAACTGTAGACCTAGGGGTACCCAACACAGAACGAGGTACTCTTTTATCTACTGTATTCCAACTATAGACCTAGAGGTACCCAACACAGAACGAGGTACTCTTTTATCTACTGTATTCCAACTATAGACCTAGGGGTACCCAACACAGAACGAGGTACTCTTTTATCTACTGTATTCCAGCTATAGACCTAGGGGTACCCAACACAGAACGAGGTACTCTTTTATCTACTGTATCCCAGCTATAGACCTAGGGGTACCCAACACAGAACGAGGTACTCTTTTATCTACTGTATTCAAGCTATAGACCTAGGGGTACCCAACACAGAACGAGGTACTCTTTTATCTACTGTATCCCAGCTATAGACCTAGGGGTACCCAACACAGAACGAGGTACTCTTTTATCTACTGTATTCCAGCTATAGACCTAGGGGTACCCAACACAGAACGAGGTACTCTTTTATCTACTGTATCCCAGCTATAGACCTAGGGGTACCCAACACAGAACGAGGTACTCTTTTTATCTACTGTATTCCAGCTATAGACCTAGGGGTACCCAACACAGAACGAGGTACTCTTTTATCTACTGTATCCCAGCTATAGACCTAGGGGTACCCAACACAGAACGAGGTACTCTTTTATCTACTGTATCCCAGCTATAGACCTAGGGGTACCCAACACAGAACGAGGTACTCTTTTATCTACTGTATTCCAGCTAAAGACCTAGGGGTACCCAACACAGAACAAGGTACTCTTTTATCTACTGTATCCCAGCTATAGACCTAGGGGTACCCAACACAGAACGAGGTACTCTTTTATCTACTGTATTCCAGCTATAGACCTAGGGGTACCCAACACAGAACGAGGTACTCTTTTATCTACTGTATCCCAGCTATAGACCTAGGGGTACCCAACACAGAACGAGGTACTCTTTTATCTACTGTTTTCCAGCTATAGACCTAGGGGTACCCAACACAGAACGAGGTACTCTTTTATCTACTGTATTCCAACTATAGACCTAGGGGTACCCAACACAGAATGAGGTACTCTTTTATCTACTGTATTCCAGCTATAGACCTAGGGGTACCCAACACAGAACGAGGTACTCTTTTATCTACTGTATTCCAACTATAGACCTAGGGGTACCCAACACAGAATGAGGTACTCTTTTATCTACTGTATTCCAGCTATAGACCTAGGGGTACCCAACACAGAACGAGGTACTCTTTTATCTACTGTATTCCAACTATAGACCTAGGGGTACCCAACACAGAATGAGGTACTCTTTTATCTACTGTATTCCAACTATAGACCTAGTGGTACCCAACACAGAATGAGGTACTCTTTTATCTACTGTATTCCAACTATAGACCTAGTGGTACCCAACACAGAACGAGGTACTCTTTTATCTACTGTATTCCAGCTATAGACCTAGGGGTACCCAACACAGAACGAGATCCCTTTTCTGACAGTCCTAAGTACAAGCAACATTGTCAAGCCCATTGTAACATACAGCTGCTGTTTATAATATAAAATAAACCTGATATCAATATTACCTGTAACAGGCCTGCCAAATCTCCGGATCTCAGGATTTAAGTTTAAAAAAATCTCCAGATTTTTCAACAAAACAAAATGTTCATGATTTAACAGCTATATTTCCACAGTTTATCAGCTATTTCCCGAATTGGTCCTGTTACGCTCCCAGTCAGAGGAGTATTTACAAGTGACAAATCAACGGGGGTCATCCGTGTAATGCACTGACTGAATAAACAATTAACACCTTTAACTCGTCAAGCTAACTGAAATCGCAAGTGTGAGCAACTAACAACTCCTTGTGTGTGGTAACTTTAACAACTGCTGCTTTGTGCGATGACTGTAATTTGTATAAGAGTTATGAAGACAGTATTTGCATTAAGAACGCACCTGTTTAGAAAAGTAAGTGCACCTTCATATACAAAAAAAATTAAAAATTGTGGTAGAAATTAAAGTCTTTCTAATCAAATTACTATGCTAATTTTTATTTTCTATAACCATCGAACAATGCATCAGTTTGTATTGACTGCATAAATAATTTAAATTTTCGCTTTAAAAAAAGTAGTGGGAAAATCAAGTCGCAAGCTCCAAATTTTCATTTAAAAATGTTCTTTGCGCGCTGTAAATCTTATATTTTAAAAATCTCAGGATTTTGTGTTAAAAAGTTTTGACAAGCCTGCTGTAAACAGTTATCTGGAAATAATGAGAATAAAATATACATGTGTGACATATTTCAGGACACTGTGGTAAAACCATGGCAATAATAAAGAGGGCAGTAACAGAACCACATATACGTAACAAAAAATGGCTGCTTATTGCTGATGATGATACCATTATAAAGTAAGTGTTTCAGGCGTATATCTATGAGAAGCATTTGTCAGTTTGTCTGCCTGTGTGACATTTTTAGTTTCTGTAGCATAACTACAAATCTGACTAATGAATCATGCTACACATATCAAGCTTACTTAGCCTAGTGGTCTTCTGGTGTTTTTAATAAAAGAACTTTCTAATTTCAATATTGTTTGGAGTTTGATTTGGCAACAAGATAGTAAACATATTTGTTTCTTGGGCATAACTCCAACATTGTTAAAGGTATCTTGCTTATCAACAATGTCTTTTGATATATAGTGCGTTCTCATATCAATATTGTTTGGCATTTCCATGGAAACTATTTGCTTCTGGAGTGTAACCTGAAAACTTAAAAAACAAATAAAACGAGGCAGTGGCGAGGGATGTCGATAACTTCTTGTAATTATTGCAACTTGGGTCTGACTAGAGTTTTTAACAGACTGTTGTTTAACGCAATTAATGGGTATCAGGGCTACCATAATTAAATAAAATTAAGAAAAAGCCTCAGATTTTTGGAAACAGTGAATTTGAGCGTCCAGAGCATCAAATTCAAAATCACCTGTCTTGGCACATGACCAACATAGAAAACAAAGAATGTACAACAGATTTCATTTTATCTTAAAAACATCTTTATGTCAGTTTAATGTCATCTTTATGTCAGTTTAATGTCATCTTTATGTCAGTTTAATGTCATCTTTATGTCAGTTGACATCACGTCCGGTGTGTTGTAAACAAGTTTGAAGATAACGCTCCAGTAAAAAAATCATAAATAATTAAATAAAACTTCGGTTTTCATCGGTAAAGTGATATAAAGGATTTTAATAGTGATACAATTATATTATCTATCAAACGGTATATTAATTTTAAAAATGGAATGAGAAAAAGTTCAGAAAGCAGCAAATAATCAAATTTAACAAATGGAAATCTCAGGTATTAAGGAACTCAGAACCATCACTTGAGGAGAGAAATTATAAACTAAATGAAATTAAATCCATGAAGAAAAAACTTTCTGTAACAGAAAACCAGGGATTACAGCTAACTGAAACTGGTGGCGGCGTGAAACTTAGTTTAAAGGGAGTACATCAGGCTTTTCAAAGGGGTCTAGGGGTCCGACTTAAAATTGACAAATAATGATATCTTCTATTTTAAAGCACCTAAGCATAATGAATGATCCTAAAAATGACCCCTTAGTTACAAGGAAATTCATTCTGTACAGTAATACGTGCTATCCTAGGTTACGCACCAGGGTTAATTTCAGCATTGTTTGCCCGATTCCATCCTAGCTATATGGTGTATTCGAAGTTTAAACCTTAACAATATCGTTCGAACATCATATTTTGATGATATAAGTGTTTTATCATGAATTGGAACATTTTTATAATTTAAGATATTTCTAGAAAAATCCTGATGTACTCCCTTTAAATGCCGGAACATACGAGCTGCTGCGTTTTGCAACTGAAGAGTTTTTCATGTTGAAACAAGTACAATGACATAGAAAAATATTCAAAATCGTCCTGTTTGATTAACGGAAAAAATACAAATGGCACTTGACAGTAAATGGACACTCGCCAATTTTTACAACTAGACCTACCCAAAATATTTACAGTGATCGAAAAGAAAATTACGGAAGACATTGATGACTTCAATACAATTGTCAAGGAAATTATCACACAGTATTTCAACACACATGGCAGTGCCGAAATGAAAGAAAAATTGTCCGAAGTATTGGCGATTCAAAGCAGGTATGTAGATGAAGTACACCCGGATGATGTTTCTAAATGTTCCGACATCCACAGCATTCCGGATGATATCGGCCATACTGAACTAAAAGACATGGAAGTAAAATGTGATGAAACATCGTCTATATCTACAGCAATTCTTGAGTGTAAGTGTTATTTGGACCGAAATATCAGAGATGAAAGAGCAGCTGTCCAGTCATATTGCACACTCCGAACTACAAGTTGGTCAGCTCAGAGACGAAATATGCAGTATGAAAAGTCACTGTACGACACACAGCTCGTCCACGCATGAAAGCATCGAAAACTTGTCTGATAAACAGAACGGATTGAGGATAGATCTTCAAAAAACAAATGAACACTTACAAAGAAGACTTTGAATCTTTGATTCCTTGAAGTTACTGCATGAGAAAAATGTTGAAATACATTACGAAAAAAGAAAAACATCAACCAGCACCCAGATTAGCTCTGGAGAAGAACAAATGAACATTCCTCAGTCTAAAGAATGTACACTGAATACAATTACACCACGCATGCACGAAATAGTAGCGATACATCCTTCAATGAAAATTCTACAAGACTGGGAGCCAAAGAAACAAGTTGTAAAACCCTCGTGGAGACAGTCGAGAATCGAACCTTGATTATAGGCGAGTCGATATAATAAGGAATTCAACGGAATGGCCTAAATAGTACAACAGATATTATTGCTGCAGGTGAGGCGACAGTCAAAGATTTGGCGTTACGGATTCGACAATTAAATATGGCGCAATATGCCAACATCGTCATATATATTGGCAGAAATGACGTCGCACGCAGGAAGACAGCCGTGAATTAGGCGCGGAAATAAAAGAAGTCGTCAATGCACTAGTTCAGCGGGAGTGTATGGTGTACCTCAGTACTCTGTGACCCAGGAAAGATGCAGAAGTAGCCACCTACAATGATGCTTTAAAACAGGTTAGCCTAGATACCGGTGCTTGCCTTGTTCAATCAAAGTCATATATTCTTCACCTACATGAACAAGAAACCGGCAAAACACTACTTTTCACCCGATGGAATCCATCTCAGTGGCCGTGGTTCGAGTACATTACTCATGTGCTTCAATGAATTGATTAATGTAGTCAAGAAACGTTCATCAACTGAAGCCAACTGTACTACAAATCGTGCAAATCAATCTAATGGAGATCATAACGGTGGCAGTCCTTTCGGGGGCATGTTTAGTCAGCAGCAACGTCGAAGACAAGCTTTCCATCGACCAATATTCAGATGGAGTTCACGCGCGGGTGGTAACGGAAGCAGATGCATGGTCAAAATCGCAGCTATTCACGATACTGTGACTATTGTGACATGAATAATCACAATAACCAGGACTATGGTCTCGATAGAAATGGACATAGGACAACAACGGCAAATACTCGGAATAAAAATATGTACGAACATTTACAAACTATATGCAACAAGTGTGACAAACTTAATGTGATTGGGCTTTTAATTTATTGCTGGAAAAGGAATCTCATAAAACAAAAATAGTTATCAATAATGATGATAGTTTAACAGGAATACACCGAATGCATGTAAATATTAAAAATACTTACAATATAAATTCTACTTCGGGAACTGATGATAATTCAATCTCTAACGTAAGTTGTATAAATACCTAGACTGTTGTGAGTGAAGTTTCATTGTCCTCAACTAAAGATGCTATTTTGAATGATAATATAACAAACATAGTAACCACAGAAAACGTTAATACCATTGAAACAAATAATGTACATTTAAAGAACTACAATTCAAACGTAACTTCATTTAACTATAATAAAAAAAAGGATTACATGTTGCTAATCTTAATGTACATCATATATTGCCAAAGAGCCAACCAAACTCGACAGATATATTAGGGCTCTGTGAAGCTTTTCTTACTGCAAATACCAATGATAATGATATAAATATATCAGCAGCTTTACATTTGAAAGAAAAGACAGGAAAGGTAAACAGGGAGGTGGTATCCTAGTATATATAGCTAATAAAGTTCCATATACACGTCGTTACGACCTTGAGCATGATGCTATTGAGTCTGCATGGATAGAGATAAAGTATTCTAATTGTACAGCTTTACTACTAAATTTTGTTTATCGAGCACTTGATGGATTGAATTATATGAAACTCAGCTTGACAAGTTGGATTGAATTTAGAAAATTCATATTAGGAGATTTCAATATCATCTATTTAACAGAATTTAACAAACGGATTCTGAAAAGTATAATAATCAACGATGGGCCAATACTATCTTAAAATTTGGCCTTATTCAAATGGTAAATATGCCTACCAGAATAAATAAAAACAGTTGTACAACTATCGACCATAATTATACTACAAGATCCGATCTAATATGTAAACTTAAAGTAGCTTTTTACAGTATAAGTGATCACTATCCTGTATGCTTTTCACGATCGACACATAATGTTAAGTCAGGGAGAGTTACCCATGAGACAATCAAATACAGATCTTTTAAGAAATTCGATGAACATATATTCTGTATTGATTTAGCAAAATCACCGTTTGAATATTTTGTTGATCCAAATGAGTCATTAAATGTATTCTATACAATATTAAACACTATTCTAGAAAAGCATGCACCTATTCGAGAAAAGAGAATAAAACATGAAACGCAGCCTAGGTGGTTTACTGATGAGATTAAGAATGTATAAGCTACATAAAGAAAAACAGTGTGAACATTATAAATTATTACGCAATAAAATTTCATCCATGATAAAGAAAGAAGAACTTTTATTACAACGATATTAAAGAAAATAAAAGCCGAAAGTATATGTGGAAAAACTTAAAAAACATGTCCAAAACAGGAAAAGAAAACAAAAATGATCATATTGAAGTACAATTAAATATTATTAATGCATTAAATGAGCATTTTATAAATATTTCAAACATTGTTAAAAAGACGAGTTTTGCAAAAGGAGATTTCTCTGAATTACGGCAACAACTTGATATTAAATTATAATATGCTCCATTTAGTATAAAACCCATTATCACCTTTTGAAGTTAGAAAGTTGATTGATAAACTTGATAGTAACAAATCAACAGGTATAGACGGTGTTGGTCCTAGAATTTTAAAATATTGTGGCGATTACATAACATCCTCCATAGCTTCAATCATAAGTAACAGCATACAAACTGGAGTGTTCCCTGATATTTTTAAGGAGGCATGTGTGATTCCCAGACACACAAATGGAAATAAAGAGGACCCATGTAATTATCGTCCAATTTCAATCTTACCAACAATTTCAAAAAAATTTATGCGTCGTATAGCCACTCAAATACAATTCTATTTTAAGACGTATAATGTTATTCACGAGACCCAGTCGGGTTTCAGACATGTCATGCTGCTCTGACACGGTTAATAAAAGCTTGGTTAAAATATATAGACTCAGGTAAATTAATAGGAACTGTATTTCTTGATCTAAGAAAGGCATTCGATCTTGTAGACCATAGAATATTGATACACAAATTGAAACTTTACCATTTTTCAGACAATACCATTAAATTATTTGATTCATATCTTTCGAATAGAAAAACAATTGATAAAGGTAAAAACTTTAAAATCAGAGATGCTTAAAGTTACTTCAGGTGTTCCTCAGGGATCAATACTAGGTCCATTGCTATTTCTATTGTACATTAATGACATTGCATTCACATCTACCTCTGGAAATACAGGTATTTATGCAGATGATACTACAGTATACAAATCTGATTATAACATTTTGGATGTACAAAATAGACTTCAAGATCGTTTGAATATTTATATAAATAAGTGGTGTATTTTGAATAATATGTCATTACATTCAGTGAAAACTAAATGCATGGTCATAGGGACAAGCTCAAACATGTGGATATATTGAAATTAACTGTCGATAGTTTATATATAGAAAATGTAGCAGTTGAAAAGGTCATGGGAGTTTATGTTGACAGAACTTTGTCTTGGAATGTACATATAGTCAAAATGTGCACTATTTAACATGATATGAACATTATGTTTTAGAATGCCTGCATTTGATTATTGCTGTACTGTGTGGGGTAAAAGCAAAAAAATAGAAGATAAAATTCAGAAAAGAGCAGTTAGAATAATATTAAAGAAACCTTTTCGAACTAATTCTAAGGATATGTTCATTTAACTTCAGTTGCTTTCTTTTCATAACAGATGTCATTATCATACTTGTGTGTTGATATATAAATCAATAAACAACCTACCTCCTAATTACATATCACAACTTTTGACATTCTCATGTAATAAAAGGTATAATCTGCTATCAGCTACACGAAATGATCAAGGTTACACAAAAAAACGCAAACTAAGGCCACAAAACATTAATTACCTGGTTCTCAGGCCACTTTTTCTGAGAAGAGATGCGGGCGGGCGCATTTTTTTTTACAATTTTACAGTGGTCAACAGACACGCGGGCGATTTTTTTTTTAACCAAACTTTAATTCCAATACATGTATTGATGCAAGATATCTCGAAATACATGTGCAATAACCAGTTGGATCAGCTCATCTCTATTGTCGATCATTACCTTATCATTTCTTCCCGACTTATGCTTCTTTCAATCACAAGAAGTCCGTATATTTGTATTAGATCACGCATGAACTTCAATCGACTCGATGACACCGCCATTATTGCATGTTGTTGTGAGACTTTGTCGATTAGACGCTTGAATAAATCGCCTGTTCTGTAGCACCTACTAGTCCCAAGCGTCTGACTCTCCTAGATTGGTACCCGTACGACTGCAACACTCACAAGCTAGCGAGCAGAGCGGCAGATAGTCGGCCGTGCACCAATCTACCCACAAGGGGATTCCCGTGAGGTAGTTGCATGTAAAAACCGGAACGAACTTGGATGCGGAACTTTTTTCTCGAAATTTCGGTAGCTCATTTCCAATTTTTTATTAGCTCGACTATTCAAAGATTAAGAGAGCTTATGTAATCACCCCGGGGTCGGCGTCGGCGTCCCACATCAAGGTTTGCGTGTAAGCTGTGTTTACAAGTCTATATCTCTTACATTTCTTATCCTACCACAACCAAATTTGTTCATGGGCTTCCTTGTAGCATTATTTTAAGGGCTGCATAAGCAATTTTGGTTCCTGTAACCCATGGGCTCCCATGGAACCCAAATTATGATAGCCCATAAAATGTGCCCCATTTCACATCAAATTTTGCGTGTAAGCTGTGTTTACAAGTCTATATCTCTTACAATTCTTACCCTAGCACAACCAAATTCGGCCATTAGCTTCTTTATAGCATTATTGTAAGGGCTGCTTAAGTAATTTTGGTTCCTGTAACCCCTGGGCTCCCATGAAACCCAAATTCTGATGGCCCTTAAAATATCTGTTTCACATCAAATTTTGCGTGTAAGCTCTGTTTACAGGTCTATACCTCTTACATTTTTTGTCCTAGCTGAACTAAATTTTGGAATTGGTTTCCTTATAGTATGTTGTAAAGGGTTGGTAAGTAATTTTGTCTTCTGCAAATTCTGGGCTCCCATGGAACCCAAATTGTGATGGCCCATAAAATGTGCAATAAAGGCAGATCTAGGTTTGTAAGCATGTATATATCTATAATTTTGGTTTGGGATTTGTTATAGCATTATGCATCTTATTACTTCACCCATATTGGGGTATGGGCTCTCTCCCCCCCCCCCCCCCCATCCCCCCGCACACATGCCAAATTTTCCGGCATCACATCAGGGAGATTGGACTTCCAAATCAGGGAGATTTGATCAAAATCAGGGAGATTTGCAAAAAGCCGTGAAACCGTCACATTTTTTCAAATATTTTATATAAATGTTGACAACTGTTACTTTATAATTTTATTTTGTATTTCATTATAGTGATAATGAAGTAGATGAAAACAAATAACAGTATATGCATAAACTATCAATTTTTAATAATTTTGGTATGTCTTGTGATGTCATTTTTCCCCCCACCGGCAATGTTCAAATGAGAATTGCATGTCACACAATAGACGAAACTATCCCCCTTTTCACTTTTTCCGACACATTTAAACTCCGTAATCCAAGAAGCATTGAACTTGTAATGTGAATTTGCATTCATATTTCTTCTTTTTCAACGGCGTCGTATTTCCGGACAAATTAAAAAGACGTTTAGACATGGTGCTTGTACATACGACGAAACAAGTTTGAGAAAGAACATGCTTAAAATTCAACTATATATGGCCTGACATGCACTGTAGTGCAACTAAAATCAATTAACACTTAATTTATAAAGACCGAAAACAATTGACAAAACATGGTTAAATTTACCGAATGTCGCGATTGTCGGCAAAATCCTTCTCAACTTAGAATAAAACAAGCTGATGCAATCAACCCCTGGTGATTGGTGTAGTTAACGCTAATTGTCGGCATCGCACATATAATCTTCATTTAATAATGTACCTACTTCAAATGTTTTCATAACAACGTGTTAATTATCGTAATTTGTCCAATTTGTTGAGCCTGCCTGGTTTGTTTACACGGCCATCTTTCAATAAATCTCGTCTTGTGCCACGAGATGCTAGATGCGATTTCATTGGTTGGTTGCATTATCGTAACCCTGCCTTGACCGATTAGACAAGCGACAATTATAACCTCATTGAATACATGCTGTGTATTGCAAATTGGAAACAATCAACTATACTAGGCAAATAATTGATTTCCGGGAGGTTTTGAGCGGCTTCCGTGTGATCGGGAGATCAAAGGCAAATCCGGGAGACTCCCGGAGAATGCGGGAGATTTGGCATGTATGCCCCCGCACACACACACACCCACACCTTTTTTATTTTTATTTTTTTTATTTTTTTTTACATATTTCTGTGTTGTTTTAGTCAATTCTTACACATATATGTTGCAACCTTCCCCGCTCCCCCTCCCCCCCCCCCCCGCCTCTCACCCCATCACCACCCCCCCCCCCCCCCCAGACTTGAAACTTTTTTTTTTTACATATTTCTGTGCCGCTTTTGTCAATTCTTACACATATATGTTGCAACCCTCCCCGCCCCACCCACCACGCGCCACACTTGAATTTTTTTATATATATTTTTTACATATTTCTGTGTTGTTTTAGTCAATTCTTACACATATGTTGCAACCCTCCCCGCCCCCACCACCCCACCCCCCGCCTCTCACCCCCGTCCCCCCGCCTCTCACCCCCCAACCCCCGCCTCTCACCCCATCACCCCCCACCCCGCCCCAGACTTGGAACTTTTTTTTTTTTACATATTTCTGTGTTGCTTTTGTCAATTCTTACACATATATGTTGCAACACTCCCCGCCACCGCCCGCACCCCCCCCCCCCCCCCCCCAAACCCCCCAACCCCCACGCCCCCGCCTCTCACCCCACCCATCACGCCCCACACTTGAATTTTTTTATTTTATATTTTTTAACATATTTCTGTGTTGTTTTAGTCAATTCTTACGCATATGTTGCAACCCTCCCCGCCCCCACCACCCCAACCCCCGCCTCTCACCCCATCACCCCCACCCCGCCCCAGACTTGAAACATTTTTTTTTTTTTACATTTCTGTGTTGCTTTTGTCAATTCTTACACATATATGTTGCAACACTCCCCTCCTCCCTCCTCTCACCCTCAACCACGCCCCACACTTGAATTTTTTTTATTTATTTAATTGTTTTACATATTTCTGTGTTGCTTTTGTCAATTCTTACACATATATGTTGCCCCCTCCCCCCACCCCACCTACACCTGCCTCTCACCCCCCCCCCCCCCCCCCCCCCCCCCCCACCCACCATACTAGAACTTTTTTTTTTTACATATTTCTTTGTTGTTTTAGTCAATTCTTACACATATATGTTGCACCCCCCACCCCCCTCCCCCCTCCCGCCTCCAACTCACTCCTGCCTATCCACCTGCTCCCCCCACCCCCCCACCCCACCCCACCCCCACTTGAAACTTTTTTTTTTTTTTTTTTACATATTTCTGTGTTGCTTTTGTCAATTGTTACCCATATATATATGTTGCCCACTCCCCGCACCCCACTCAAAACTCGATTTTTTTTTTTTTTTTTTTTTTTACGTATTTCTGTGTAGTTTTGGACATTCTTACACATAGTTATGTTGTGCTCCCAACCCCGCCCCACATTGTTGTAGCCTTGTTTTCTGATGGTATATACTAGCTATAAATTTATTATTCTCCGAAAAATCGAATAGTCGAGCTGCGCTGTTCTCCGACAGCTCCTGTTTTATTACTTTTGAGATAAAATCGGCAATGCGGCACCAAAAAAAGACATGCAGGCGGGCCTGAGAACCAGGTAATTAATTTTTTATGGCCTAAATGCATGAAAGTCACATTTAGCGACTTTGGTCGACACGTTTGGAACAATATAGCGGTCTCTTCCTACTATCCAGTCATTTAAATATAATTATAAAGAATGTTTGTTGCAAAATGCACATTGATATGAATGATATTAAAGTAAATATTCTTAAGTAACAGCAGAGTTATGGGCGTTGATTTAGTTAAAAATGCTACATTTTGCCTTGTTAAGACGATAGGGCCTCCATTTTTCATCCGATCTATACCAAACTTGACCAGATTGTTAAGATCAATGAAAGCTCGGACAAGTTCGAAAACCAGCCAGATTGGACCAGTAACAGCGGAGTTATTGCCCTTGATTTAGTTAAAATACTATATTTTGCCTCGTTAAGACGATAGGGCTTCATTTTTCATCCGATCTTTACCAAACTTTACCCGATTGTTAATATCAATGAAAGCTGGGACAAGTTCGAAAACCAGCCAGGTCGTACAAGTAACAGCGGAGTAATGGACCTTTATTTAGTTAAAAATTCTATATTTTGCCTCTTTAAGACGATAGGACCTTCATTTTTCATCCAGATCTTTACCAAACTTTACCAGATTGTTAATATCAATGAAAGCTTGGAAAAATTTATAACCAGCCATATCGGACCAGTAACAGCAGAGTTGTGGCCCTTGATTTTGTTTAAAATGCTATATTTTGTCTCGTTAAGATGATAGGGGCTTCATTTTTCATCCAATCTTTACCAAACTTTATCAGATTGTTAATATCAATGAAAGCTTGAAGAAGTTTACAAACCAGCCAGATTGGACCATTTACACTGGAGTTATTTCCCTTGATTTTCTAAATATGCTATATTCTGGCCTCATTAAAACAAAACGGCCTTCATTTGGCCGGATTTCAGTAAAACTTTGCAGGGATAATCTGTACCAAGCCTAGTTGTACATATAGTCACTGTGTTCCGGTTGAATGATTTTGGTGGAGTTATGGCCCTTAAAAGGTTTTAATACAAACTTTGTCCTGACCAGTTCTCCTGAATCCCTGTTCGGATTTAAACGGAACTTTTTAGGGATGATCAGTTCCAGGTCTAATTGTGCATATCATCGCCGTGTTCCAGTTGAATGATTTTTGGCAGAGTTATGGCCCTTTAAAGGTTTTAGTACACAAACTTTGTCTGGACTAGTTCTCCTGAACCCCTTGCCAGATTTCAACGAAACTTTGCAGGGATGATCAGCACCAAGCCTAGGTGTGCATATCATCGTTGTGTTCTGGTTTACTTATTTTTGGCGGAGTTATGGCCCTTAAAAGTCTTTTGAGACGCATTCTTTTTCCGGGCTAGTTCTCTGGAACCCCTGGTCAGATTTCAACGAAACTTGACAAGGATGATCAGTATCAAGCCTAGTTAAGCATATCATTGCTATATTCTAGATGATACACAAACTTTGTCCATATTAGTCTCCTTGCCGGATTTCAACGAAATCTTGGCAGGGATGATCATTACCAAGCCTAGTTGCACCTGTCATTGCCGTGTTCTGGTTGAATGATGTTTGGCTCTTTTAAGGTTTTAATACACACACTTTGTCCCAACTAATTCTCCTGATCCCCTGGCTGGAATTCAATGAATCTTGGCAGGAATGATTAGTACCAAGCCTAGTTGCGCGTTTTATTGTCGTATTCCAATTGAATGAATTTTGGCAGAGTTGTGACTCATTGAAGGTTTAAATACACTAACTTTGTACAGACTAGTTCTCCTGAACCTCTGGCTAGATTTCAACAAAACTTGGCAGGGATGATTAGTACCAAGCCTTGTTGCATATCATCACCATGTTCCGGTTGAGTGATTTTTGAAAGAGTTATGGCCCCTTATACATAAACTTTATCTTTAGCCTGTAGAGCTTCCACAGGCCCTCTTGGGCCTCTTGTTTGTAACAGCTCATAACGACTTGCTACTTTCTGCCATTTCATTGTAAGTTTTTGTCTGTGTGTTAATGCAACTGATGATAATGTAATTTGTTCCAGTATACACAGACTGCAGAAGCTGTTAGCCTGTTATGATGAAAATAGTCTGGTTGCCATGGGAGAGCGTTATGGTTACCAGGTCAGCAAGGGATATGGTTATGATTACATTACTGGAGGTGGAGGGTAGGTCTGGTTTCATTCAGAGTAATAATGAATAAAAAATAAAAGATTTCCATCAACAGCCATACCATGGGTGGATCGAATTTCATCTTAATTTTATTCCAACATTTGGTATTATTTATCTCACATATAAAATCAATTAAAATGTTTAAATTCTTACTATGGTCATATTTAGTTGTCCATTCTATTTATCAAAAGATTTAAAAAAAAATATTTGTTTAATTTACTCTGATAAACATAAACAAGAGGCTCTGGTAAACAGCATGGCTAAACATAAACACAGCTCTGATAAACATAAAGAGAAGCTCTGGTAAACAGCATGGGTAAACATAAACAGCTCTGATAAACATAAACAGAAGCTCTGGTAAACAGCATGGGTAAACATAAACACAGCTCTGATAAACATAAACAGAGCTCTGGTAAACAGCATGGGTAAACATAAACAGCTCTGATAAACATAAACAGAAGCTCTGGTAAACATCATGGGTAAACATAAACATAACTCTGATAAACATAAACAGAGCTCTGATAAATATAAACAGGAGCTCTGGTAAATGGCATGGGTAAACATAAACAGAAGCTCTGGTAAACAGCATGGGTAAACATAAACAGAGCTGTGATAAACATAAGCAAAAGCTCAGGTAAACATAAACAGAGCTCTGGTAAACATAAACATGTAAGCTCTGGTAAACAGAATGTACAGTAAACAATCTCTGGTCAATATAATTGACCAATATTGACAACTCAATTTTACAAAGATTGTGTGTTGTAGGTTGCGGGGAGAGGTGCTTATAATACATTTTGAAACTTAATAGTATTAGGCGATTAAATTTTGCTTCAGGTGGCTGTTTCATTATATTGACTGTTGTAGATTCAGCATACATCAGTGTAACAATAAAATGGTTTCTTATACAGGATGGTCTTCAGCATGCCTGTGGTTCATCGCCTGTTGGATGAATGTAAGTGTCGATCTGATGATGCCCCAGATGACATGGTTATTGGAATGTGTTTACGCCGTATGGAGATCCCAGTCACACACGTACCTTACATACATCAGGTAACAACACACAGTTAATGACATGGTTACTGGAATGTGTTTACGTCGTATGGAGATCCCAGTCACACATGTACCTTACATACATCAGGTAACAACACACAGTTAATGACATGGTTACTGGAATGTGTTTACGCCGTATGAAGATCCCAGTCACACACGAACCTTACATACAGCAGGTAACAATACACAGTTAATGACATGGTTATTGAAATGTGTTTACGCTGTATGGAGATCCCAGTCACAAACGTATCTTACATACATCAGGTAACAACACACAGTTAATGACATGGTAACTGGAATGTGTTTATGCCGTATGGAGATCCCAGTCACACACATACCTTACATACATCAGGTAACAACACACAGTTAATGACATGGTAACTGGAATGTGTTTATGCCGTATGTAGATCCCAGTCACACACGTACCTTACATACATCAGGTAACAACACACAGTTAATGACATGGTAACTGGAATGTGTTTATGCCGTATGTAGATCCCAGTCACACACATACCTTGCATACATCAGGTAACAATACACAGTTAATGACATGGTTACTGGAATGTGTTTACGTCGTATGGAGATCCTAGTCACACATGTACCTTGCATACATCAGGTAACAACACACAGTTAATGACATGGTAACTGGAATGTGTTTATGCCGTATGTAGATCCCAGTCACACACATACCTTGTATACATCAGGTAACAACACACAGTTAATGACATGGTTATTGGAATGTGTTTACGCCGTATGGAGATCCCAGTCACACACGTATCTTACATACATCAGGTAACAACACACAGTTAATGACATGGTTACTGGAATGTGTTTACGCCGTATGGAGATCCCAGTCACACATGTATCTTACATACATCAGGTAACAACACACAGTTAATGACATGGTTATTGGAATGTGTTTACGCCGTATGGAGATCCCAGTCACACATGTACCTTACATACATCAGGTAACAACACACAGTTAATGACATGGTTATTGGAATGTGTTTACGCCGTATGGAGATCCCAGTCACACATGTACCTTACATACATCAGGTAACAACACACAGTTAATGACATGGTTATTGGAATGTGTTTACGCCGTATGGAGATCCCAGTCACCCACGTACCTTACATACATCAGGTAACAACACACAGTTAATGACATGGTTATTGGAATGTGTTTACGCCATATGGAGTTCCCAGTCACACACGTACCTTACATACATCAGGTAACAACACACAGTTAATGATATGGTTATTGGAATGTGGAGATACTTGTCACCTTGTACTTGTGTACCTTACATAGGCCATTATAAAAAAAACACTAGATTCTCATCCAAATTTTTGTTAAAATAGGGGGCGGAGATAAAATTTTATTTTTTTATTTTTTAGCTTGAGACTATTAGAAGAATAAGAGAGCTTATGTAATCACGTTGGCGTCCCACATCAAGGTTTGCGTTTAAGCTGTGTTAACAAGTCTACGTCTCTTACATTTCTTATTCATACTTCACCCATATTGGGGCATGGGCTCCCTCCTCCCCCCACCCCTTCTCCCCACACCCATCCCACATTTCTGTGTTGTTTTGCTCAACTCTTACACATATAGCTGTGTTGTCCCACACATACTCCCCTACCCCCACCCTCCCACTCGAAACCCGAATTTTGTCTCGCCTTTTGAAAAAATGCGAGACATAGGCGCCACTTATGTTGGCGGGCTCGGCGGCGTCAACGTATTGTATTATAACTTTCTTGTCCTTGGGAGTGTTCAAATTTCATATATAACCTCCTGGTCATTGTGTCCGTCTTAATGCCAATAAAATTGTAATTAAGGATATTCAAAATTTTGAATTGGGTGGAGTCCTTCCTGTGAAACTGAAAATTGCTTTTGGCTGGTTTTATGAAATTAATGGTAATAAAGCAACAAATAGATTTCTATTATACAAAACATATATGAGCAAATGAAGAATAAAAAAAAGTTATCATTTATGTACAATCTCACCTTAAGGGTCAAGCTAAGTCCTAAAGCTAAAATCACGTTGAATCATATTGAATTATATAACGAATGCTCGAAATCCTAGAACTAAAACGTTTCTAAGTATATATATTTCTTCACAACATTTGCAATATGAGCTCTTTATATACCAATCTAGGTAGTAGGGATAAAAAACAGTGGAATATTTGCAGGATAACATGTTTAAACAATCTTTGTTTCAGTCACTTTTCCATTACACAACACCAATTATAGACAGTCCAGTATTCCTTTGTTGTCAACACAATAATCCTTTTCTAAATGTGCATTCACCTATGACTGTACAACGGCTGTGGGTACCTGTGTTTATAAAATCACATTTTCTCTTTCTCAATATGCCTTTGTTATGAGGGCAGTTGAAATCCAAATTTTTGAAATAGATTTCATTTTGGCTAAAATTTGACCAATCACAGAGGTGTCTCCCAGAAATATAGAGACCGTATTATAAATGTACATGTGTTACTTAGCATGCTTAGATCATGCTTGAAAAATGAGGTGCCAGTTAGGTAAACGTGTGTATATTCAATTAACCTAATTGTGCTTGACCATGCATAGATTGCAATTACCTGTAATAATATGTCATGATAATGTAAACCTTCAGGAACCTCTATACATCGTGTATTAAATTGTCACCTACATAATGGTCATTGAAAATTGAGTTTGAGAATGTGTTCATGTACAATGTTTGTAAAGATTTAAGTGATTGGTGTACAAATTTAAAAAATAGATCTCCAGCTGCCCTAGATAAGACTTTGAAGATGACATTGTTATTGATAATATTTAAATTGCATATCTGAATATTACTGTGCGGATGCAGGAAAATGGCAGTCAATTTAAAATAATTAATAAACTATTGCATATTTATGGATGACGATGAGTTGTCCGTCGTCTGTCCGTCCGTCAACTTTTGCCTTGTGAACACTCTAGGGCCTACATCATTATTCGGATCTTAATGAAACTTTGCCAGTGTCTTTATATCAATGAAAGTTCGAAAACCAGCCAGATCGGATTAGTTTCAACGGAATTATGGCCCTTGTTTTGCTGAAAAATGCCATATGAACACTCTAGTACCTTCATTTATCATTTGATCTTTACCAAACTTGTGCAGATTGTTAATATCAATGAAAGCTCGATCAAGTTTGAAAACCAGCCAAATCGGATAAGTAACACCGGAGTTATGGCCCTTGTTTTTTCTGAAAAATGCAGTTTTCTGCCTTGTGAACACTAGCACCTTCATTTATTATTTACCAAACTAACACAGTTTGTTGTAACTGATGAAAGCTTGGACAGTTCGAAAACCAGCTAAATTGGGTCAGTAACACCAGAGTTATGCCCCTTGTTTTTTCTGAAAAATGCCATTTTCTGCCTTTTGAACACTCTAGCACCTTCATTTATTATTTGATCTTAACCAAACTTACACAGATTGTTAATATCAATGAAAGCTATGAAAAGTTAAAAAACCCAGCTATATCAGACCAGGAACACCGGAGTTATGTGCCCTTGAATTATTGAAAAATGCCATTTTCAGCCCTGTTAACACTAGCGCCTTCATTTTGTATTCGATCTTTCCCAAACTTGGCCAGTTTGTTGATATCAATGAAAGCTCGGACGAGTTTGAAAACCAGCCAAATCAAACCAGTAACACAGGAGTTATGGCCCTTTTTCAATATTTGGTAATGTACACTGGAAACCCCAGGGGTCGTGGGTTCAAATGTCAATGCAGGGATATAAAAAAAAAAATCTCCATAAGAAACCTTGGTTCATGGGTTCAACGTTTTTATTACTAATTTATTTGTTAAAAAAATATTTTATTTTTACCTTGGTTCTTTTTTTAGCTCCGTCGTCCATCTGTCTGTCCGTCCGTCCGTCCGTCTGTTAGCAATTTTATAAAATCGACATCTCCTCTGAAACCGCTTAAAGGATTTTGATGAAACTTCATCACAATGTTACTTGGGAGGGCCCCCCTCAGATTTTTGTTTTTCGCGGCCGCCAGTCATCCAAGATGGCCGCCATGGCTAAAACTAGGTCAATTTTAAGGAAATTTCAAACGACATCTCCGCCGAAACCACTTATACCATTCTACTGAAATATCATATACATGTTCCTTGGGTTGGCCTCTATCAAGTTTGTGTTTTTTGTTATCGTCAAATAATAAAAATGGCCGCCACGGCGACCCAAAGTTTACATAGAGTTATATAGGAAAAGGTTAAAAATTACATCTTCTCTGAAACGCCTGAAAGATTTTGATGAAACTTAAGCATAATGATATTTGGGATAGTTCCTCTCAGATTTTTGTTTTTCACAGCCGCCAGTCATCCAAGATGGCCGCCATAGCTAAAACTAGGTCAAATTTAAGTAAATTTCAAACGACATCTCCTTCGAAACCACATATTCCATTCTTGTGAAATATCATATATATGTTCCTTGGGTTAGCCTCTATCAAGTTTGTGTTTTTCGTTATCGTCAAATATTCAAAATGGCCGCCACGGCGACCCAAAGTTTACATAGAGTTATATAGGAAAAGGTTAAAAATTACATCTTCTCTGAAACCGCCAGAAAGACTTTGATGAAACTTAAGCACAAAGATATTTGGGATAGTCTCTCTCAGACTTATGTTTTTCGCGGCCGCCAGTCATCCAAGATGGCCGCCATGTCTAAAACAACTAGGTCAAATTTAAGGAAATTTCAAACAACATTGACGAAACCACCGATTCCATTCTACTGAAATATCATACACATGTTCCTTGGGTTGGCCTCTATTAAGTTTGTGTTTTTTGTTGTCGTCGAATAATCAAAATGTTCGCCGCGGCGACCCAACATTTACATAGAGTTACATAGGAAAACGTTAAAAATGACATCTTCTCTGAAACCCCTTGAAGGATTTTGATGAAACTTAATCACAATTATATTTGGGATAGTTCCTCTCAGATTTGTGTTTTTTGCGGCCACCATTTGTCCTAGATGGCCGCCATGGCTAAAACTAGGTCAAATTTAAGGAAATTTCAAACGACATCTCCGAAACCACTTATTCCATTCTTGTGAAATATCATATACATGTTCCTTGGGTTGGCCTCTATCAAGTTTGTGTTTTTCGTTATCGTCGAATAATCAAAAGGGCCACCACGGCGACCTAAAGTTTACATAGAGTTATATAGGAAAAGGTTGAAAATGACATTTTCTCTGAAACAGCTTGAAGGATTTTGATGAAACTTAATCACCATGATAATTGGGATAGTCCCTCTCAGATCTATGTTTTTCGCGGCCGCCAGTCATCCAAGATGGCCGCCATGGCTAAAATTAGGTCAAATTTAAGGAATTTTCAAACAACATGTCCTCCGAAAACTCTTATTCCATTCTTGTGAAATATCATAAACATGTTCCTTGGGTTGGCCTCTATCAAGTTTGTGTTTTTCGTTATTGTCGAATAATCAAAAAGGCCACCACGTCAACCCAAAGTTTACATAGAGTTATATAGGAAAAGGCTAAAAATGACATCTTCTGTGAAACCGGTTGAAGGATTTTGATGAAACTTAATCACAATGATCTTTGGGATAGTCCTCCTCACATTTATGTTTTTCGCAGTCGTCAGTCATCCAAAATGGCCACTCTGAAATCTTTTGAAGGATTTTGTTGAAACTTTATCACAATGGTTGGTGTCTATTAAGTTTGTTTTTTAGCTCGACTGATCAGAGATCAGCAGAGCTTATGCGGTGGTGTGGCGTCCGTCGTCCGTCTGTCCGTAAACTTTTATTTGTAGCGACTACTACTCTGAAACTACTGGATGGATATTCATGAAACTTTACAGAAATGTTGCCCATAAAGTCTAGTTGATCCTAGCAAAAATGCATGTTGATGTGAAACCTAAGATGGCCGCCAAAGCTAAAAATAGATTTTTAAAATACAAGTTTGTAGCGACTACTTCTTGAAAACTATAAGTGATATTGATATGGGACTTTTTCTAAAATGATCAACATGACATGATGTTGGTCCTTGTCAAAAATCGTTTTGATTCAACGTTAAACATGGCTGCCAGCGGCCATCTTTGTTTACATAGAGTTATATAGTAAAAACTTGTAGCGACTACTCCTCTGAAACTACTTGACCGATGTTCATGAAACTTCACGGGAATGTTGCTCTTGATGTCTAGTTGATCCTAGAAAAATGTCAGGCTCGCCGGAAATTCAAGATGGCCACCACAGCTAAAAATAGATTTAAAATAAATAAGTTTGTAGAGACTACTTCTTGAAAACTATAAGAGATATTGATATGGGACTTTTTCTAAAATGATCAGCATGACATGATGGTTATCCGAGTCGAACATTAATTTGATTCTACATTAAACATGGCTGCCAGTGGCCATCTTTGTTTACATAGAGTTACATAATGAAAACTTGTAGCGACTACTCCTCTGAAACTACTTGACGGATTTTCATGAAACTTCACACAAATGTTACTCTTGATGTCTAATTGATTCTAGCAAAATTTCAGGTCGGCCGGAAATTCAAGATGGCCGCCATGGCTAAAAATAGATTTTCAAAATACAAGTTTGTAGCGACTACTTCTTGAAAACTATAAGTGATATTGATATGGGACTTTTTCTGAAATGATCAGCATGACATGATGTTGGTCCTTGTCAAAAATCGTTTTGAATCAATGTTAAACAGGGCTGTCAGCGGCCATCTTTGTTTACATAGAGTTATATAATGAAAACTTGGAGCGACTACTCCTCTGAAACTACTTGACGGATGTTCATGAAACTTCACAGGAATGTTCCTCTTGATGTCTAGTTGATCCTAGAAAAATTTCAGGCTGGCCGGAAATTCAAAATGGCCGCCACGGCTAAACATAGATTTAAAATAAATAAATTTGTAGCGACTACTTCTTGAAAACTGTAAGTGATATTGATATGGGACTTTCTCTAAAATGATCAGCATGACATGATGTTGATCCTTGTCGAAATTTATTTCTATGCAATTTTAAACATGGCCGCTAGATTTATATAGTAAAAACTTGTAGCGACTACTCCTGAAAATACATGACACATTTTTATGAAACTTCACAGGAATGTTGCTCTTGATGTCTAATTGATCCTAGCAATATTTCAGATTGGCCAGAAATTCAAGATGGCCGCCACAGCTAAAAATAGATTTTTAACAAATAAGTTTGTAATGACTACTTCTTGAAAACTATAAGTGATATTGATATGGGACTTTTTCTAAAACGATCAGCATGACATGGTGGTTATTCGAGTCCAACATTATTTTGATTCGACGTTAAACATGGCTGCCAGTGGCCATCTTTGTTTACATAGAGTTATATAATGAAAACTTGTAGCGACTACTCCTGTGAAACTACTTGATGGATTTTCATGAAACTTCACAGGAATGTTGCTCTTGATGTGTAATTGATCTTAGCAACATTTCAGGTCGGCCGGAAATTCAAGATGGCTAAAAATAGATTTTTTAAAAATAAGTTTGTAGCAACTACTTCTTGAAAACTATAAGAGATATTGATATGGGACTTTTTCTAAAATGATCAGCATGACATGATGGTTATCCAAGTCGAACATTATTTTGATTCAATGTTAAACATGGCTGTCAGTGGCCATCTTTGTTCACATAGAGTTATATAATGAAAACTTGATGTTGGTCCTTGTCAAAAATCGTTTTGATTCGACGTTAAACATGGCTGCCAGCGGCCATCTTTGTTAAATAGAGTTATATAATGAAAACTTGTAGCGACTTCTCCTCTGAAACTACGTAACGGATTTTCATGAAACTTCACAGGAATGTTGCTCTTGATGTCTAATTGATCCTAGCAAAATTTCAGGTCGGCCGGAAATTCAAGATGGCCGCCACTGCTAAAATTATATTTTCAAAAAACAAGTTTGTAGCGACTACTTCCTGAAATCAAAATCAATCAGTAGAGCTTCAAGGTCATTGACCTCTTGTTTTTTCTTGCAATAATCAAAATGGCCGCCATGGCGACCCAAAGTTCATATAGGAAAAGGCTAAATATGACATCTTTATACAGTACAGCGTCTACAGGCCCTCTTGAGCCTCTTGTCTTTAATTGGGAGCTCAGGGGCCCTTGTTGGATCAGTTTTACATAGAGTTATAGTTATAACTATATAGAGTTATAATTATATAGTGTTATAACTTCAAAAATCTTCTTCTATGAAACTGCAAGAGATAAACTTATGGATCCTCTATCAAGTTTGTTCAAATGGTGACCTGGGCTCAAATTTGTTACCGCCCCAGTGGTCACAGTTTTACGTAGACTTATATAGGGAAAAACTTCAAAAACCTTCTCTGAAACTATGAGCCAAAGGTTTAATATTTTGTATTTTGCATCAGCTTATTGTCCTCTACCAATTTTGTTCAAATGGTGACCCTGGGGTCAAATTTGGCCCCACCCCAGGGGTCATTATTTTATATTGATATAGGAAAAAACTTCTTCTCTGAAACTACAGGAGCTAAAGGTTTAATATTTTGTATTTGTTATCAGCTTATGTTTCTCTAAAAAATTGTTCAAATGGTGACCCTGGGGTCTAATTTGGCCCCGCCACAAGAGTTACAGTTTTATACAAACTTATATATAGAAAAAAACTTTAAAAATCTTCTTCTCTGAAACTACAAGAGTCAAAGGTTTAATATTTTTTTATTTACACTCAGCTTATGGTCCTCTATATATTTGTTTGAATGGTAACCCTGGGGTAAAATTTGGCCCCTCCCCAGGGGTCACATGTTTTAAATAGAGTTACATAGGGAAAATTTTAAAAACAACTTCTTCTCTGAAACTACAAGAGCCAGTATGTTGTATTTACCATCAACTATGGTCCTCTACCAAGTTTGTTCATATGGTGTCCCTATCCCCGGGACACATGTTTTATATAGACTGACCTTGGGGTCAAATTTGGTGATATCTATAGCCTGTGTTTGTCCATTGTAGGCCAGACCTGCCGACTACTGTTTGCGGGTGATATATATAGTCTGTAGTTGTACATTGTAGGCCAGATCTGCTGACTACTGTTTGTGGGTGATATCTATATTCTGTATTTGTACATTTTAGGCCAGACCTGCTGACTACTGTTTGTGGGTGATATCTATATTCTTTATTTTATACATTTTAGGCCAGACCTGCTGACTACTGTTTGTGGGTGATATCTATATTCTGTATTTGTACATTTTAGGCCAGACCTGCTGACTACTGTTTGTGGGTGATATCTATATTCTGTATTTGTACATTTTAGGCCAGACCTGCTGACTACTGTTTGTGGGTGATATCTATAGCCTGTGTTTGTACATTGTAGGCCAGACCTGCTGACTACTGGTTGTGGGTGATATATATAGCCTGTGTTTGTACATTGTAGGCCGGACCTGCTGACTACTGTTTATGGGTTATATCTATAGTCTGTATTTGTACATTGTAGGCCAGACCTGCTGACTACTGTTTGTGGGTAATATCTACAGTCTGTGTTTGTACATTGTAGGCCAGACCTGCTGACTAGTGTTTGTGGGTAATATCTACAGTCTGTGTTTGTACATTGTAGGCCAGACCTGCTGACTACTGTTTGCGAGTGATATCTATAGTCTGTGTTTGTACATTGTAGGCCAGACCTGCTGACTACTGTTTGTGGGTGATATCTATAGTCTGTGTTTGTACATTGTAGACCAGACCTGCTGACTACTGTTTGTGGGTGATAACTACAGTCTGTGTTTGTACATTGTAGGCCAGACCTGCTGACTACTGTTTGTGGGTAATATCTATAGTCTGTATTTGTACATTGTAGGCCAGACCTGCTGACTACTGTTTTTGGGTGATATCTATAGTCTGTGTTTGTACATTGTAGGCCAGATCTGCTGACTACTGTTTGTGGGTGATATCTATAGTCTGTGTTTGTACATTGTAGGCCAGACCTGCTGACTACTGTTTGTGGGTGATATCTATAGTCTGTATTTGTACATTGTAGGCCAGACCTGCTGACTACTGTTTGTGGGTGATATCTATAGTCTGTATTTGTACATTGTAGACCTGCTGACTACTGTTTGTGGGTGATATCTACAGTCTGTATTTGTACATTGTAGGCCAGATCTGCTGACTACTGTTTGTGGGTGATATCTATAGTCTGTATTTGTACATTGTAGACCTGCTGACTACTGTTTGTGGGTGATATCTACAGTCTGTATTTGTACATTGTAGGCCAGATCTGCTGACTACTGTTTGTGGGTGATATCTATAGTCTGTATTTGTACATTGTAGACCTGCTGACTACTGTTTGTGGGTGATATCTACAGTCTGTATTTGTACATTTTAGGCCAGACCTGCTGACTACTGTTTGTGCGTGATATCTATAGTCTGTGTTTGTACATTGTAGGCCAGACCTGCTGACTACTGTTTGTGCGTGATATCTATAGTCTGTGTTTGTACATTGTAGGCCAGACCTGCTGACTACTGTTTGTGGGTTATATCTATAGCCTGTGTTTGTACATTGTAGGCCAGACCTGCTGACTACTGTTTGTGGGTAATATCTACAGTCTGTATTTGTACATTGTAGACCTGCTGACTACTGTTTGTGCGTGATATCTATAGTCTGTGTTTGTACATTGTAGGCCAGACCTGCTGATTACTGTTTGTGGGTGATATCTACAGTCTGTATTTGTAAATTGTAGGCCATACCTGCTGACTACTGTTTGTGTGTGATATCTATAGTCTGTGTTTGTAAATTGTAGGCCATACCTGCTGACTACTGTTTGTGGGTAATATCTACAGTCTGTATTTGTACATTGTAGACCTGCTGACTACTGTTTGTGCGTGATATCTATAGTCTGTGTTTGTACATTGTAGGCCAGACCTGCTGATTACTGTTTGTGGGTAATATCTACAGTCTGTATTTGTACATTGTAGACCTACTGACTACTGTTTGTGCGTGATATCTATAGTCTGTGTTTGTACATTGTAGGCCAGACCTGCTGATTACTGTTTGTGGCTGATATCTACAGTCTGTATTTGTAAATTGTAGGCCATACCTGCTGACTACTGTTTGTGGGTAATATCTACAGTCTGTATTTGTACATTGTAGACCTGCTGACTACTGTTTGTGCGTGATATCTATAGTCTGTGTTTGTACATTGTAGGCCAGACCTGCTGACCACTGTTTGTGCGTGATATCTATAGTTTGTGTTTGTACATTGTAGGCCAGACCTGCTGACTACTGTTTGTGTGTGATATCTATAGTCTGTGTTTGTAAATTGTAGGCCATACCTGCTGACTACTGTTTGTGGGTAATATCTACAGTCTGTATTTGTACATTGTAGACCTGCTGACTACTGTTTGTGCGTGATATCTATAGTCTGTGTTTGTACATTGTAGGCCAGACCTGCTGATTACTGTTTGTGGGTAATATCTACAGTCTGTATTTGTACATTGTAGACCTGCTGACTACTGTTTGTGTGTGATATCTATAGTCTGTGTTTGTAAATTGTAGGCCATACCTGCTGACTACTGTTTGTGGGTGATATCTATAGTCTGTGTTTGTACATTGTAGACCTGCTGACTACTGTTTGTGGGTGATATCTATAGTCTGTGTTTGTACATTGTAGGCCAGACCTGCTGACTACTGTTTATGGGTGATATCTACAGTCTGTGTTTGTACATTGTAGGCCAGACCTGCTGACTACTGTTTGTGCGTGATATCTATAGTCTGTGTTTGTACATTGTAGGCCAGACCTGCTGATTACTGTTTGTGGGTGATATCTACAGTCTGTATTTGTACATTGTAGGCCAGATCTGCTGACTACTGTTTGTGTGTGATATCTATAGTCTGTGTTTGTAAATTGTAGGCCATACCTGCTGACTACTGTTTGTGGGTGATATCTATATTCTGTATTTGTACATTGTAGACCTGCTGACTACTGTTTGTGGGTGATATCTATAGTCTGTGTTTGTACATTGTAGGCCAGACCTGCTGACTACTGTTTGTGCGTGATATCTATAGACTGTGTTTGTACATTGTAGGCCAGACCTGCTGACTACTGTTTTTGGGTGATATCTATAGCCTGTGTTGGTACATTGTAGGCCAGACCTGCTGACTACTGTTTGCGGGTGATATCTACAGTCTGTATTTGTACATTGTAGGCCAGACCTGCTGACTACTGTTTTTGGGTGATATCTACAGTCTGTATTTGTACATTGTAGGCCAGACCTGCTGACTACTGTTTGTGGGTGATATCTATATTCTGTATTTGTACATTGTAGACCTGCTGACTACTGTTTGTGGGTGATATCTATAGTCTGTGTTTGTACATTGTAGGCTAGACCTGCTGACTACTGTTTGTGCGTGATATCTATAGACTGTGTTTGTACATTGTAGGCCAGACCTGCTGACTACTGTTTTTGGGTGATATCTATAGCCTGTGTTGGTACATTGTAGGCCAGACCTGCTGACTACTGTTTGCGGGTGATATCTACAGTCTGTATTTGTACATTGTAGGCCAGACCTGCTGACTACTGTTTTTGGGTGATATCTACAGTCTGTATTTGTACATTGTAGGCCAGACCTGCTGACTACTGTTTTTGGGTGATATCTACAGTCTGTATTTGTACATTGTAGGCCAGACCTGCTGACTACTGTTTGTGGGTAATATCTATAGCCTGTGTTGGTACATTGTAGGCCAGACCTGCTGACTACTGTTTTTGGGTGATATCTACAGTCTGTATTTGTACATTGTAGGCCAGACCTGCTGACTACTGTTTTTGGGTGATATCTACAGTCTGTATTTGTACATTGTAGGCCAGACCTGCTGACTACTGTTTATGGGTGATATCTATAGCCTGTGTTGGTACATTGTAGGCCAGACCTGCTGACTACTGTTTTTGGGTGATATCTACAGTCTGTATTTGTACATTGTAGGCCAGACCTGCTGACTACTGTTTGTGGGTGATATCTATAGCCTGTGTTTGTACATTGTAGGCCAGACCTGCTGACTACTGTTTATGGGTAATATCTATAGTCTGTGTTTGTACATTGTAGGCCAGACCTGCTGACTACTGTTTGTGGGTAATATCTATAGCCTGTGTTTGTACATTGTAGGCCAGACCTGCTGACTACTGTTTATGGGTGATATCTATAGTCTGTGTTTGTACATTGTAGGCCAGACCTGCTGACTACTGTTTGTGGGTAATATCTATAGTCTGTGTTTGTACATTGTAGGCCAGACCTGCTGACTACTGTTTGTGGGTAATATCTATAGCCTGTGTTTGTACATTGTAGGCCAGACCTGCTGACTACTGTTTATGGGTGATATCTATAGTCTGTGTTTGTACATTGTAGGCCAGACCTGCTGACTACTGTTTGTGGGTAATATCTATAGTCTGTGTTTGTACATTGTAGGCCAGACCTGCTGACTACTGTTTGTGGGTAATATCTATAGCCTGTATTTGTACATTGTAGGCCAGACCTGCTGACTACTGTTTGTGGGTAATATCTATAGCCTGTGTTTGTACATTGTAGGCCAGACCTGCTGACTACTGTTTATGGGTGATATCTATAGTCTGTGTTTGTACATTGTAGGCCAGACCTGCTGACTACTGTTTGTGGGTGATATCTATAGTCTGTGTTTGTACATTGTAGGCCAGACCTGCTGACTACTGTTTGTGGGTAATATCTATAGCCTGTATTTGTACATTGTAGGCCAGACCTGCTGACTACTGTTTGTGGGTAATATCTATAGCCTGTGTTTGTACATTGTAGGCCAGACCTGCTGACTACTGTTTGTGGGTAATATCTATAGTCTGTGTTTGTACATTGTAGACCAGACCTGCTGACTACTGTTTGTGGGTAATATCTATAGCCTGTGTTTGTACATTGTAGGCCAGACCTGCTGACTACTGTTTGTGGGTAATATCTATAGCCTGTATTTGTACATTGTAGGCCAGACCTGCTGACTACTGTTTGTGGGTAATATCTATAGCCTGTATTTGTACATTGTAGGCCAGACCTGCTGACTACTGTTTGTGGGTAATATCTATAGCCTGTGTTTGTACATTGTAGGCCAGACCTGCTGACTACTGTTTATGGGTGATATCTATAGTCTGTGTTTGTACATTGTAGGCCAGACCTGCTGACTACTGTTTGTGGGTTATATCTATAGCCTGTGTTTGTACATTGTAGGCCAGACCTGCTGACTACTGTTTGTGGGTGATATCTATAGTCTGTGTTTGTACATTGTAGGCCAGACCTGCTGACTACTGTTTTTGGGTGATATCTATAGCCTGTGTTGGTACATTGTAGGCCAGACCTGCTGACTACTGTTTTTGGGTGATATCTATAGCCTGTGTTTGTACATTGTAGGCCAGACCTGCTGACTACTGTTTGTGGGTAATATCTATAGTCTGTGTTTGTACATTGTAGACCAGACCTGCTGACTACTGTTTGTGGGTAATATCTATAGCCTGTGTTTGTACATTGTAGGCCAGACCTGCTGACTACTGTTTGTGGGTTATATCTATAGCCTGTGTTTGTACATTGTAGGCCAGACATGCTGACTACTGTTTGTGGGTTATATCTATAGTCTGTGTTTGTACATTGTAGACCTGCTGACTACTGTTTGTGGGTGATATCTATAGTCTGTGTTTGTACATTGTAGACCTGCTGACTACTGTTTGTGGGTTATATCTATAGCCTGTATTTGTACATTGTAGGCCAGACCTGCTGACTACTGTTTGTGGGTGATATCTATAGTCTGTGTTTGTACATTGTAGACCTGCTGACTACTGTTTGTGGGTTATATCTATAGCCTGTATTTGTACATTGTAGGCCAGACCTGCTGACTACTGTTTGTGGGTGATATCTATAGTCTGTGTTTGTACATTGTAGGCCAGACCTGCTGACTACTGTTTGCGAGTGATATCTATAGCCTGTATTTGTACATTGTAGGCCAGACCTGCTGACTACTGTTTGTGGGTGATATCTATAGTCTGTGTTTGTACATTGTAGGCCAGACCTGCTGACTACTGTTTGTGGGTGATATCTATAGTCTGTGTTTGTACATTGTAGGCCAGACCTGCTGACTACTGTTTGTGAGTGATATCTACAGTCTGTGTTTGTACATCATAGGCCAGACCTGCTGACTACTGTTTGTGGGTGATATCTATAGTCTGTGTTTGTACATTGTAGGCCAGACCTGCTGACTACTGTTTGTGGGTGATATCTATAGTCTGTGTTTGTACATTGTAGGCCAGACCTGCTGACTACTGTTTGTGGGTGATATCTATAGTCTGTATTTGTACATTGTAGGCCTGATCTGCTGACTACTGTTTGTGGGTGATATCTACAGTCTGTATTTGTACATTGTAGGCCAGACCTGCTGACTACTGTTTGTGGGTGATATCTACAGTCTGTATTTGTACATTGTAGGCCAGACCTGCTGACTACTGTTTGTGGGTGATATCTACAGTCTGTATTTGTACATTGTAGGCCAGACCTGCTGACTACTGTTTGTGGGTGATATCTATAGTCTGTGTTTGTACATTGTAGGCCAGATCTGCTGACTACTGTTTGTGAGTGATATCTATAGTCTGTATTTGTACATTGTAGGCCAGACCTGCTGACTACTGTTTGTGGGTGATATCTATAGTCTGTGTTTGTACATTGTAGGCCAGATCTGCTGACTACTGTTTGTGAGTGATATCTATAGTCTGTATTTGTACATTGTAGGCCAGACCTGCTGACTACTGTTTGTGGGTGATATCTACAGTCTGTGTTTGTACATTGTAGGCCAGATCTGCTGACTACTGTTTGTGGGTGATATCTACAGTCTGTGTTTGTACATTGTAGGCCAGATCTGCTGACTACTGTTTGTGGGTGATATCTACAGTCTGTATTTGTACATTGTAGGCCAGACCTGCTGACTACTGTTTGTGGGTGATATCTATAGTCTGTGTTTGTACATTGTAGGCCAGAACTGCTGACTACTGTTTGTGGGTGATATCTATAGTCTGTATTTGTACATTGTAGGCCAGACCTGCTGACTACTGTTTGTGGGTGATATCTATAGTCTGTGTTTGTACATTGTAGGCCAGACCTGCTGACTACTGTTTGTGGGTAATATCTATAGTCTGTATTTGTACATTGTAGGCCAGACCTGCTGACTACTGTTTGTGGGTGATATCTATAGTCTGTATTTGTACATTGTAGGCCAGACCTGCTGACTACTGTTTGTGGGTGATATCTACTGTCTGTATTTGTACATTGTAGGCCAGACCTGCTGACTACTGTTTGTGGGTGATATCTGTAGTCTGTGTTTGTACATTGTAGGCCAGATCTGCTGACTACTGTTCGTGAGTGGTATCTATAGTCTGTGTTTGTACAGTGTAGACCTGCTGACTACTGTTTGCGGGTGATATCTATAGTCTGTATTTGTACATTGTAGGCCAGACCTGCTGACTACTGTTTGTGGGTTATATCTATAGTCTGTGTTTGTACATTGTAGGCCGGACCTGCTGACTACTGTTTGTGGGTGATATCTATAGACTGTGTTTGTACATTGTAGGCCAGACCTGCTGACTACTGTTTGTGGGTGATATCTATAGTCTGTATTTGTACATTGTAGGCCAGACCTGCTGACTACTGTTTGTGGGTTATATCTATAGCCTGTGTTTGTACATTGTAGGCCGGACCTGCTGACTACTGTTTGTGGGTGATATCTATAGTCTGTGTTTGTACATTGTAGGCCGGACCTGCTGACTACTGTTTGCGGGTGATATCTATAGTCTGTATTTGTACATTGTAGGCCAGACCTGCTGACTACTGTTTGTGGGTTATATCTATAGTCTGTGTTTGTACATTGTAGGCCAGACCTGCTGACTACTGTTTGTGGGTTATATCTATAGCCTGTGTTTGTACATTGTAGGCCGGACCTGCTGACTACTGTTTGTGGGTGATATCTATAGTCTGTATTTGTACATTGTAGGCCAGACCTGCTGACTACTGTTTGTGGGTTATATCTATAGCCTGTGTTTGTACATTGTAGGCCAGACCTGCTGACTACTGTTTGTGGGTTATATCTATAGCCTGTGTTTGTACATTGTAGGCCGGACCTGCTGACTACTGTTTGCGGGTGATATCTATAGTCTGTATTTGTACATTGTAGGCCAGACCTGCTGACTACTGTTTGTGGGTTATATCTATAGTCTGTGTTTGTACATTGTAGGCCGGACCTGCTGACTACTGTTTGTGGGTGATATCTATAGACTGTGTTTGTACATTGTAGGCCAGACCTGCTGACTACTGTTTGTGGGTGATATCTATAGTCTGTATTTGTACATTGTAGGCCAGACCTGCTGACTATTGTTTGTGCGTGAGATCTATATAGTCTGTGTTTGTACAGTGTAGGCCAGACCTGCTGACTCCTGTTTGTGGGTGATATCTACAGTCTGTATTTGTACATTGTAGGCCAGACCTGCTGACTACTGTTTGTGGGTTATATCTATAGTCTGTGTTTGTACATTGTAGACCTGCTGACTACTGTTTGCGGGTGATATCTATAGTCTGTATTTGTACATTGTAGGCCAGACCTGCTGACTACTGTTTGCGGGTGATATCTATAGTCTGTGTTTGTACATTGTAGGCCAGACATGCTGACTACTGTTTGTGGGTGATATCTATATTCTGTATTTGTACATTGTAGGCCAGACCTGCTGACTACTGTTTGTGGGTGATATCTATAGTCTGTGTTTGTACATTGTAGACCTGCTGACTACTGTTTGCGGGTGATATCTACTGTCTGTATTTGTACATTGTAGGCCAGACCTGCTGACTACTGTTTGTGGGTGATATCTATATTCTGTATTTGTACAGTGTAGGCCAGACCTGCTGACTCCTGTTTGTGGGTGATATCTA
This sequence comes from Cyrtodaria siliqua, assembly GCA_037043455.1. NCBI lineage: Eukaryota > Metazoa > Mollusca > Bivalvia > Adapedonta > Hiatellidae > Cyrtodaria > Cyrtodaria siliqua. Next base: position 174,426 of record JAWPHD010003839.1, read on the forward strand.
CAGTCTGTGTTTGTACATTGTAGGCCAGACCTGCTGACTACTGTTTGTGGGTTATATCTATAGCCTGTGTTTGTACATTGTAGGCCAGACCTGCTGACTACTGTTTGTGAGTGATATCTATAGCCTGTGTTTGTACATTGTAGGCCAGACCTGCTGACTACTGTTTGTGAGTGATATCTATAGTCTGTATTTGTACATTGTAGGCCAGACCTGCTGACTACTGTTTGTGGGTGATATCTACAGTCTGTATTTGTACATTGTAGGCCAGACCTGCTGACTACTGTTTGTGGTTGATATCTGTAGCCTGTGTTTGTACATTGTAGGCCAGACCTGCTGACTACTGTTTGTGAGTGATATCTATAGCCTGTGTTTGTACATTGTAGGCCAGACCTGCTGACTACTGTTTGTGTGTGATATCTACAGTCTGTATTTGTACATTGTAGGCCAGACCTGCTGACTCCTGTTTGTGGGTGATATCTACAGTCTGTATTTGTACATTGTAGGCCAAACCTGCTGACTACTGTTTGTGGGTGATATCTATAGTCTGTGTTTGTACATTGTAGGCCAGACCTGCTGATTACTGTTTGTGGGTGATATCTACACTCTGTATTTGTACATTGTAGGCCAGACCTGCCGACTACTGTTTGTGGGTGATATCTATAGTCTGTATTTGTACATTGTAGGCCAGACCTGCTGACTACTGTTTGTGGGTGATATCTACAGTCTGTATTTGTACATTGTAGGCCAGACCTGCCGACTACTCGGAAGGTTACTTGAGTAGACAGATCCCGGTATCATTCCACAAACATTGGAACTGTGACCCATACCAAGTCTACAATATGTTGAAAGATTACGACGATAAAGAAGAGAAGGAAACTTCAGATAATGAAAGAAATTCACAAAAGCGGGATGAACTGTAACACATTATTTATTTGCTATTTACTTTTAATTACTTGTTACAAGGGAATCGCGATCTTGTATTTTAGCGACAACAAATGATTGAAGTTGTATTTCCTTTTTAATAATTTCTCCAGGTTTAAACCTATGTTTTTTGAGATTTTAAGGTAAAACGTTTCAAACGTCTTTTATTCAGTGGGCTGGCACCTTTCAAAAGAAGTGCTTAAAATAAATGTGTTCAACATATAAAAATCTACACATGTAAAATCATGTTTAAATTGTATTTGTTTTGTAAATTATTCCACGTCTTTGGATAGGTTGTTTTGCCTTTTAAGAAGCATGTGTTCATTCTAAATATTACGCACAATTTAATCAACACTTTATGTTATGCTTATTTGTACATATCCAGAAGTTTTAAAATGTTATTTTATGTATTTATTTATATAATGGTTGATTTATACTTGCCAAATTATTGAATAATCCAGTGTATGGGTTTTACAAATTGTTGAAGAACCTAATATATGGGAATGGTTTGTAATTGATTAAGACTCTAACGTATGGGATTGTTTGCAATTGATGAAGAATCTAATGTATGGGAATGATATATAATTGATGAAGAATCTAATGTATGGGAATGATATATAATTGATGAAGAATCTAATGTATGGGAATGGTATATAATTGATGAAGAATCTAATGTATGGGAATGATATATAATTGATGAAGAATCTAATGTATGGGAATGATATATAATTGATGAAGAATCTAATGTATGGGAATGGTATATAATTGATGAAGAATCTAATGTATGGGAATGATATATAATTGATGAAGAATCTAATGTATGGGAATGATATATAATTGATGAAGAATCTAATGTATGGGAATGGTATATAATTGATGAAGAATCTAATGTATGGGAATGGTATATAATTGATGAAGAATCTAATGTATGGGAATGGTATATAATTGATGAAGAATCTAATGTATGGGATTTTTTGCAATTGATGAACAATCTAATGTATGAGAATGGTATATAATTGATGAAGAATCTAATGTATGGGAATGATTCGTAATTGTTGAAGAATCTAATGTATGGGAATGGTATATAATTGAAGGATCTAATGTATGGGAATGGTATATAATTGATGTAGAATCTAATGTATGGGAATGATATATAATTAATGAAGGATCTGATGTATGGGAATGGTATATAATTGATGTAGAATCTAATGTATGGGAATGCTATATAATTGATTAAGAATCTAATGTATGGGAATGCTATATAATTGATTAAGAATATAATGTATGGGAATGGTATATGATGGATCTAATGTATGGGAATGGTAGATAATTGATGAAGAATCTAATGCATGGGATTGTTTGCAATTGATGAAGAATCTAATGTATGGGAATGGTAGATAATTGATGAAGAATCTAATGCATGGGATTGTTTGCAATTGATGAAGAATCTAATGTATGGGAATGGTATATAATTGATGAAGAATCAAATGTATGGGAATGGTTCGTAATTGATGAAGAATCTAATGTATGGGAATGGTATATAATTGATGTAGAATCTAATGTATGCGAATGGTATATAATTGATTAAGAATCTAAATGTATGCAAATGGTATATAATTGATGAAGAATCTAATGTATGGGAATGGTATATAATTGATGAAGAATCTAATGTTTGGGAATGTTATATAATTGAATCTAATGTATGGGAATGGTATATAATTGATGAAGGATCTAATGTATGGGAATGGTATATAATTGATGAAGAATCTAATGTATAGGAATGTTTGCAATTGATGAGAGGATCTAATGTATGGGAATGGTATATAATTAAGAATCTAATGTATGGGACTGGTATATAATTGATGAAAAATCTAATGTATGGGAATGGTATATAATTGATGAAGAATCTATGTACGGTATATAATTGATGAAGAATCTAATGTATGGGAATGGTATATAAGGAATGGTATATAATTGAAGAATCCATGAACGGTATATAATTGATGAAGAATCTAATGTATGGGAATGGGATATAATTGATTAAGAATCTAATGTATGGGAATGGTATAGAATTGATGAAGAATCTAATGTATGGGAATGGTATATAATTATTGTAGAATCTAATGTATGGGAATGGTGTATAATTGATGAAGAATCTAATGTATGGGAATGCTATATAATTGATTAAGAATCTAATGTATGGGAATGCTATATAATTGATGTAGAATCAAATGTATGGGAATGGTATATAATTGATTAAGAATCTAATGTATGGGAATGGTATATAATTGATGAAGAATCTAATGTATGGGAATGGTATATAATTGATGTAGAATCAAATGTATGGGAATGGTATATAATTTATTAAGAATCTAATGTATGGGAATGGTATATAATTGATGAAGAATCTAATGTATGGGAATGGTATATAATTGATGAAGAATCTAATGTATGGGAATGGTATATAATTAGTCCTCCACCGGTCCCGGGGGGACTATAGGTTTGCACTCTGTCCGTCTTTCCGAAATGCTTGTCCGGGCCATATTTTCAATACTATAAGACTTTGAGATACCAAACTTGGTATGTGGATACATCTTTGGATAGTGGTGTGTCGCGTACCAAAATAAGGTCATTGTGACCTTGACCTTGATTTTTTACCTCCATCATAGAAAATGTCTGGAAAACATTTGTCTGGGCCGGTAGGGGACTATGGATTGCCCTGCAATTCTTGATGCTCTTGTTGATTAATAATCTAATGTATGGGAATGGTATATAATTGATGAAGAATCTTATGTATGGGAATGGTAGTTAATTGATGAATCTAATGTATGGGAATGGTTATATAGGAAAAGGTTAAAAATTACATCTTCTCTGAAACCGCATGAAGGATTTTGATGAAACTTAAGCACAATGATATTTGGGATAGTCCCTCTCATATCTGTGTTTTTCACGGCCGCCAGTCATCCAAGATGGCCGCCATGGCTAAAACTAGGTCATATTAAGGAAATTTCAAACGACATGTCCTCCGAAACCACTACTGAAATATCATATACATGTTCCTTGGGTTGGCCTCTATTAAGTTTGTGTTTTTCGTTATTGTCGAATAATCAAAATGGCCGCCACGGCGACCCAAAATTTACATAGAGTTATATGGGAAAACGTTAAAAATGACATCTTCTCTAAAACCGCTTGAAGGATTTTGATGAAACTTAATCACACAGATATTTGGGATAGTTCCTCTCAGATTTGTGTTTTTTTGCGGCCGCCATTCATCCAGGATGGCCGCCATGTCTAAAACTAGGTCAAATTTCAGGAAATTTCAAACATGTCCTCCGAAAACACTTATTCCATTCTTGTGAAATATCATATACATGTTCCTTGGGTTGGCCTCTATCAAATTTGTGTTTTTAGTTATTGTCGAATAATCAAAATGGCCACCATGACGACCCAAAGTTTACATAGAGTTATATAGGAAAAGGCTAAAATTGACATCTTCTCTGAAACCTCTTGAAGGATTTTGTTGAAACTTTATCGCAATGATCTTTGGGATAGTCCTCCTCAGATTTATGTTTTTCGCAGCCATCAGTCATCCAAAATGGCCACCATGGCTAAAATTAGGTCAAATTTAAAGAGATTTCAAACGACATCTCCTCCGAAACCACTTAATCCATTCCAGTGAAATATCATATACATGTTCCTTGGGTTGGCCTCTATCAAATTTGTGTTTTTAGTTATTGTCGAATAATCAAAATGGCCACCGTGACGACCCAAAGTTTACATAGAGTTATATAGGAAAAGGCTAAAATTGACATCTTCTCTGAAACCTCTTGAAGGATTTTGTTGAAACTTTATCGCAATGATCTTTGGGATAGTGTGCCTCAGATTTGTGTTTTTGCAGCCGCCAGTTGTCCAAGATGGCCACCATGGCTAAAACTAAGTCAAATTTAAGGAAATTTCAAACGACATGTCCTCCGAAAACACTTATTCCATTCTTGTGAAATATCATAAACATGTTCCTTGGGTTGGCCTCTATCAAGTTTGTGTTTTTCGTTATTGTCGAATAATCAAAATGGCCACCACGTCAACCCAAAGTTTACATAGAGTTATATAGGAAAAGGCTAAAAATGACATCTTCTCTGAAACCGATTGAAGGATTTTGATGAAACTTAATCACAATGGTTGGCATCTGTTAAGTTTGTGTTTTTTGTTTTCTTTCAGTAAACAAAATGGCCACTGTGGCGACCCAAAGTTTATATAGGAAAAGGCTAAATATGACATCTTTACACAGTAGAGCGTCTACAGGCCCTTTTGGGCCTCTTGTTCTTTATAGCTACATTAATTGCTTGGCTTGTCATTCTCATTATTTCTGGAGACGTACATCCCAACCCCGGCCACTCCGGGGAACCAAACAATAGTCATTCATCATCTCACTATTCATCAATTATTGAATCAGTGGACCTCTCTAAACATTTATCTTTTGTTCACTATAATGTCCAAAGTATCTCTCACAAACTTGATATCTTACGGACTGAGCTAAGTGAATTTGACATACTAGCATATTCTGAAACTTGGCTTAACCAATCGACACCTAATAATGACCTTACTTTTGATTCCTTCTCCGCTCCTGAGAGAAAAGATCGCACTGGTGACAGTCATGGTGGCGTTATACTCTATATAAAAAATAGCTTCTATTTGTGAGCAATTCTCACTATATCAATGCATAAACGAATCAACTCATTTTACAGAAACTTCATCTTCAGCAATTGACATTATCTTGGTTAATAATAAGGACAGTGTCTTGCTAAGCGGTGTAGGGGACCCTTTTTTTACAACAAGATGTTCGATATCACTGCCCAATATTTGGTATTCTCAAATTCAAAAAGCAAACTATTAAATTCTTCACTAGGCATATTTGATGTTATGATAAGGGAGATTATGATACTTTGAGATATCTGGCCCAAACTACTAACTGGACTATGTTCTACGATAACACTATTAATGTACATGCAAACAGGATAACCGAACCTATAATTAAACTATCAACACATTGCATCCCAAACAAACTGGTTCGGATCAAACCTAACGACCTGCCATGGATCTCTTCATTTATAAAATGTTTGATTAGAAAGCGGAAGCATGCCTATCGTAAAGCAAAACGTATATTTACACCAGCCCTGTGGGTTAAATTTCGTAAACTTAGGAACGAAACAATTGACTTAATTCGGAAAAATAAAGCCAACCACTTCCAAATATTGTCAGAAAAACTCAAAACTCAAAATCATTCTTCAAAAAAATGGTGGTCAACGTTAAATATCTTATGTCGTCAAAACCGCAAAGAATCCGTACCCCCATTGTATCATAACGATTCTATTGTTACAGATGACGTTGACAAAGCAAACCTATTAAAGGACTTTTTTCGAAATCAAACTCTTATAAATGATGATAATGTTCAAATTCCCGTCTTACCCACTGTAAATGAGTCAACACTTAGTTCCATGAACTGTGTCCACTCGAAGTCAAGCAAATCTTAGAGACCCTACCTTTAGGTAAAGCTGTAGGTCCTGATTCAATTAATAACCGTATTCTTAGAGAACTAGCTACTGAACTCGCTGAACCACTATGTTCCTTATTTAATCAATCTCTTAAAGATAGTTGTGTTCCATCAACTTGGAAAGAAGCTCACGTCTGTTCAATTTTCAAATCTGGCGACCGATCTGTTGTTTCTAACTACAGACCTATTGCACGCCTTTTTACTATTGAAAAGGCTTTGGAGAAAAACGTCTTTAGACACGTTTTTATTTTTTTTCAAACAAATAACATTTTAACTGCACTGCAGTCTGGATTTGTTCTAGGTGACTCTACAATTAACCAACTTGCATACCTGTATAACCTTTTCTGCCAATCCCTGGATAACCTTTTCTGCCAATCCCTGGATTCTGGAAAGGAAATTCGGGCTATTTTCTGTGACATTAGCAGAGCCTTTGAATGCGTTTGGCACAAGGGACTCTTAGTTAAAATAAAGGCCGCTGGTATCACTGTAAAGCTTTTAAAATGGTTTGAGAAATATCTTAGTGATAGAAAACGTGTTGTTCTACCAGGTGTTCAATCTCACTGGAATAAAATTAAAGCCGGTGTCCCCCAAGGCTCTATCCTAGGACCACGTTTATTCCTTCTCTACATAAATGATATTGTTATAGACATCAATTCAAATGATGTGTGACCGGAGGCCCCGGGTTCAATACTTCGTAGTGCCACTGAGTTCCGTCGATGTGTTCTTGGGCAAGACACTTTACCTTAGCCTCGTCCGTCGGATGGGGACGTAAACCGGGCGGTCCCGTGTATCGGTCTATCCTCCGAGCACGTTAAAGAACCATAGGAATCTATTCGATAATAAGAGTAGGGCAGGTTCCCGGATTCCTATGTATCCTTCCCCTCTCTCTTGGGCGGCTCTAAATAACCTTTACTGTGTTGATGAGCCGTTAAACAACATTCAGTTCAGTTCAAATAATCGCCTTTTTGCAGATGATACAGGTCTATTCATTGTAGTTGATAATCCAATTGCTGCAAATACACTTAATTCCGACCTATTGAAAATTTCGGCATGGGCATATAGATGGGCTTGTTAAATTTAACTTAACCAAAACCGAATCTCTTCGCATTTCACGAAAAGTTAATTTTATTACCACCCTCCAGTATTTATGTATAACAAAGTGAAAGCTGAAGTTGAGGACCACAAGCACCTCGGCATTTTCCTGTCAAATGATTTATCCTGGCACAAACATATTGAATACATTTAATCAAAAGCATGGCTGAGAATTAACATTATGAGAAAACTAAAGTACACGCTTGATAGAGTGTCATTAGAAACTATTTATACTTCCTTTATCAGACCTATTTTAGAATACGGTGATGTACTGTTCGATAACTGCACACAATATGAAAAATTATGAGTTAGATAAAATACAAAGTGAGGCTGCTTGTTTAGTAACCGGAGCAACGAAACTTATTTCCATTGAATACCTCTACAAAGAAACTGGTTGGGACGCTCTCGGAGACGGGCGTCGTAAGCACAACTGGTTATGTTTTATAAAATGATAAACCACCTAACTCCAAATTTCCTCTCTGAACTTGTTCCACCTTCAGTAGGTAATTCTTCCAGGTATAACACGTAACTCCATACATATCCAAACTATCAATGCTCGAACAAACTACTACAGTACTATAACTCTTTTCTCCCCTCCGTCATTCGTGAATGGAATGAGCCAAGTGAAGACTCACGACAAGCCGAAACAGTTTGCTCATTCACACATTCACTGAACAGTCAAAATCATAAAATTCCAAAACACTACCAGTTCGGAAAAAGAAACCTTCAGATATTGCACACAAGACTACGTACTAACTGCAGCTCCCTTAACAATGATCTGTTTTCCAAAAACATGGTTGATTCAGCTTTTTGTTCTTGTGGTCGTGTAGAAAACGCTGAGCACTACTTCTTCCATTGCAATAAGTACAGCGATACAAGAAACGTTCTCATGAATTCACTACCACGTTTACCAAATATTACATTGAAAACACTGCTCTTTGGAGATCAAAATGTAGCATACGATGCAAACATTCGTATTTTTATAATTATATTAAAAACTCAAAACGTTTTAACTTGTGGATCGGTTCCTTAAATTCCTTTATTCAATTCTTTAAATGATACACCCCTACCCTATACTCCCTTGTGTCGTCCCCAAACTCCCCATACATTTATATTCTTCACTTATGATTTATAATTTCCAAATATATTTTTTCATATTTCATTCATTTTGCCTATTTGAATGATGAATTCTCAAGTTCTGTTTTATTAATTTTGTTCCTTTTGTTTGTTCTGTTTATTTCATTTTCTATTATATTTAAGTGCTACTTCATCTTAATATGTTTGCTAAGAATTATTCTAGTATCAGTTTTTCATACTTCCAGCTTGTATATTGTAAACGTATCGACTAACAACTGTTTATTATGCCATCAACTGTGTACAATTAATTCCATACATAGGAGAAGAACATCATAAGTATTTTACTTTCGTTCTAATCCTTTTTCTGCTATTGTGTACAGATTCCATGCTGTTATAATAATGAGAAATAAAATATGTTTAAACCAAGAGTAGGGCAGGTTCCCAGATTCCTTTTTATGCTTCCCCACTCTCCGGAGTGACTCTAAATAACCTTTAATGTGTTGATGAGCAACATATAACTATTCAATTCATTAAACATATCAGACGTAGATGTCTCCATGGTTACACGACACATTCTAAAGCAAACCCAACATAGCAGGAGTTTGTTTCTGTCGGTGTTTTATTATAATCCATTTTGTAATGAGTAACATTTTTGTATTTAGATGAAATAATGTTTATATTGGATTATATTAACTTTGGGAGAAAAAAAGGCAGATTGATAAAGAAGAAATAATGTTTATTGTTTTAGCATCTCTTTACTTTAAATGTCAGTATGAAAACACAGTGCATTATTTAGAAATCCAATGCATAATGTTACAGAAATTTTTAATGTATGTGTCACTACTGAAATACCTGTTGTTTTGAGTAAAATACTATGAAAATTCAACAACTTAAATCAAACTGCATAATATTATTTTGTGTTAGCATAAATGCCCAGTAAATGACATTAATTTAGCAATGGTAGACTAGTGTGTAAATATTTTTCAATACAATTTTCATTGCACATTGCCAGTTGAATTAACTTTACCATGATATGCATCTCAAACATGCAACTCACCTTGCTGCGTCTACAGACAACACTGTACATGAATAGTAATGACTTTGTTTTAAACTTTCTTTTGCACATTATTTATTATAAACATTCACTTTGTTGAAATTGCACCAACTACCAACAACATAACTATGCAATTGTTAAATTTATTTGTTGAAAAGAAATAAAACCATTTTACAATTACCAGATAGTTTGTCCAAATAGCTCAACTTCCAATAAATGTTTTCCCAGTCATCACGGCCGTTAAACTCGCAAATGGAGTGCATTTGCACTCCCGGTATATTCAGTTGCGGCATTTCCGGAACTCCATTTGCGCCGCTAAATTTGACACTTTGAAGGTATGTTGTTCAACTTTGTTATCATTTTTAAAGTATTAAGACCTTTTTTTTAAAAAAAACTCAATGCTATGTCACGCGCAGATTAATTACGAACTCCCCGGTGTAAATCATTTGTCTGTAGGTTTAAGACTGGCAGAGATATCGTTTCAATAGTGTCTCCAAATTTGTTCGAAAAAAGTTGCTGCAATTTATTTATCAACATTTCTCCCCCATTTCCTATTTTTGCTGCCATATATGTACATTGGCACATAAAACGTGCCTCAATTTGTGTTCTGTGTGATTTTTACAGCATAGATCGCTACAGAAAGGAACCTATTTCCTTTTTTTTCTTGCACTCCATTTGCGACACAAGCACTCCAGTTGCGCTATATAATTGTATAAGGAATTAAGGATTTTGTCTCATTTCGAAAGTGAAAGTGGAAAATATAAATTAGGGCGTAAATTAGGGCGTAAGTTTTTTGTTCAATATATTATGTAAACACCATGAACATGATTCTAAACTTATTTGAAAGTGCTACCCTCGGTACTACGATTTCCTCACCAAAACCTGCTCGTTTTAACGCTATTCCAGTTCAATCACTTCGGACAAGGCAGTACGAACGGAATAGGTCCGAAGTGGTTGAACAGGAATAGCGTTAAAACGAGACAGTTTTGTCAACAGGCTTCAGAATTTCAAATTGCCCTGAGACCGTAAATCAACAACATTTTTTTCAGCAAACAAGTGACCAACGTTATTCAAATGTGCTCCAGTTTTGCATATGGTTTTAAGAATTTGCATGCACTTGTCAATACAGTTGTCTATTTTCCAAATTGCTGTCATATATAAATCGATAGCGTACGCGTACTTCGACTTTCTCCATTCTGAACCGCCTAACTCTTTCAGCTTATTCATTGCGTACACTTTCTTCAGCCGTAAAGGTCGCAACTCTTTCAAGACAGTTGAGAATAGCATTAATAGACTCAGCAATGTAGTAAATACATCAACCTTAGTATTTGTTTGAGTTCTGGATACGAGGTTTGTTTTAGCTTGCACGTCTGTCAGCTTTTCAATACCATTATTTAGCACTTCCATTTTTCTGTCTCTTTCGTTAGTTTTATCTTTAAGAGTTTCACCAGTCTCACAGCCAAGCAGGTCGACGTCAGAACTACGCTTCATTTTCTTGCCATCTAACATGAGTACATAGGAATTTTTACTTTTGTCATTTTCACTCGTATACTTTATCATCTCTTCCATTACTCCAGGCTTGAATGTTGAAGGCAATTCATCACCTAAAGGATTTACATTTAGGAGCACATTTAAGGATGGACATGCAAAGTTTATTCTGGAACTGTCTGGAATAAATGCGTTGCCATTCCCTTTGATCATTTCACCTTCGTTTTTCATACCGCTCATAAAACGTAGAAAACGTCCTCCAAACAACTTTCTTCCAACCCAGAAAAAATGAAGACACTCTGGAGAATACCTCATTCCACGTGTGTCACTGCTCTCAAACCATCTCACAACATCACACCAAAGTAAGAATGATATGTTGTTTAAAGGAAATTTATTTTCCTTTACAAGACGGAAGAAGTTAGCTAGTACATCAACTTTGTTATGTTTTTTTAATTCCTTTATCACGTAAGGCAACATATCAATCAATGTAGACTCTACTTGCTTTTGGTCATCAATTGTCTCAACAACTGCTTCGTTCACTTTTGAAAGGTCATTTAATATTTCAGTTGGCATTTTGAACGACCCTGTAGCAGATGTGGACGCCTGTGTATAAGTTGTAGATTTGTTGCCATCTCCTGTCGAAGAATCATTGACGTCCTCTTCGTCAGATGGTAATACACTGCAGTCAAGCTCTGCAAATATGTTATCTGATGGCATAATTTTGACGAGGTCGTCTGTTTTGTCTATACTAGCTGTGCACAGATGCCGCTTTACATATTTGACAGGTGAACATTTTGCTGGAACTACATGTTCGCCATTTAAGAGATGTTCTATGAACAATATGGTTTTTCTTGATGATTTTTAAACAGAAGAAGGTGTCGTAACTCGTTTGTTTTTATTACCAGTCGCCTTTATGTTGGGTGTATGGATCGTTTTGAATTTTTTACAGAATGGCGATGCTCTCGGTGAATAAATAGATGGCAACTTTCGCTTTTTTATATTGGGATATTTTCTTATCGAAAGACACCATCCACGTTTTCGCTTTCCCTTGAACGATCCCATTGTGACATTCTGTAAATATAAATATAGAGGTTCATAAGTAAGTTTATATCATGGAGGCCATGCTAGTCCCATATAGCTCACCAAAGGAAATTGAGATATTGATGAAAATTACGAAACTATTCGTTGTTTATATCTGTCAGATTCTAGGTTATTGTCGGAAAACAAATGTTGTACATTCAAAACAAAGCAGTATGGGGTGTTCACTTTTGAATCAACAAGGAATAATATTCTAAACACTTACACAAGTAACAATTTGGCCGATCAAAATGGTGTACATCCTTTCATTATAACGCATCGAAAGAAAAACAGGAAAAGAAAAACAAATCCTATACAATTATATAGCGCAACTGGAGTGCTTGTGTCGCAAATGGAGTGCAAGTAAAAAAATGGACATAAGTTCCTTTTTGTAGCGATTTATTCGGTAAAAATCACACAGAACACAAATTGAGGCACGTTTTATGTGCCAATGTACATATATGGCAGCAAAAATAGGAAATGGGGGAGAAATGTTGATAAATAAATTGCAGCAACTTTTTTCGAACAAATTTGGAGACACTATTGAAACGATATCTCTGCCAGTCTTAAACCTACAGACAAATGATTTACACCGGGGAGTTCGTAATTAATCTGCGCGTGACATAGCATTGAGTTTTTTTTTAAAAAAGGTCTTAATACTTTAAAAATGATAACAAAGTTGAACAACATACCTTAAAAGTGTCAAATTTAGCGGCGCAAATGGAGTTCCGGAAATGCCGCAACTGAATATACCAGGAGTGCAAATGCACTCCATTTGCGAGTTTAACGGCCGTGAGTCATAGGTAAAGGACTCATTTGGGGCACTTGTTTCAGTCAAAAAATGTTGTGTCTAAATAAATTGTTGATCAATGAAACAGACATTTTCCATGGTAAACAAAAATAGCTTACTTTTCAAAGTCGATTGAGAAATAAAAAAATCCCTGTACGAAATTCTGCTGCATCAAAAATTTGAAAAAAATATTTAGAGTTATCTAACAAGAGGTCCATGACCTTGAAACACTCCTGAAGATCTGAACACCTAGATCTTGGAATGGTATTATAACTTTTTATATGTTTGTCATTATTTGAAGGGGCAGTGTTTGTTAATCATTGAACAATACAAGCTTTATTGTGGCCATGTTTGGAGGAGGCATGTTTGAAGTCCAAGCAGTCTTTACAGTTTTCAGAGTAATTACATTTTATTTTCAATATTTCTCAAATGAAAATCATTTTTGTAACAAAAGTAACATTCCTGTAACGTTTCATGAAAATACTTAGTAGTTTGAGTTGATCCTATTTTATCCTATATAACTCTATGTAAACAAAGATGGCCGCTGGCGACCATTTTTGACATCAAATTGAAATGAATTTTGGTAAGGACCAACTACATGTCGTGCCAGTCATTTTGGTAAAGGTTCCAAATCGGTATCACTTATGGTTTTAAGCAGTAGTAGTCACCACAAAAATCTAGTTTAAGCCGTTGCAGCCATCTTGAATTTCCGGCCGACCTGAATTTAAGCTAGGATCAACTGGACATCAAGAGCAATATTCCTGTGAAATTTCATGAAAGAGGAGTAGTCGCCACAAGTTTTTCCTATATAACTCAGATGTAAACAAAGATGGCCTCTGGCGGCCATGTTTGACAAAGAATAAAAAGAATTTTGTTAAGCACCAACTACATGTCATGCCAGTCATTTTAGTAAGGTTTCAAATCGATACCACTTTTGGCTTTTAGCTCTGCTGGCCTTATGGGATGAGTTGTCTGTCATCCGTCCGTCCATTAACTTTTGCCTTGTGAACACTCTAGGGCCTTCATTATTAATCGGATCTTTACAAAACTTTGCCATTGTCTTTATATCAATGAAAGCTCATATAAGTTCGAAAACCAGCCAGATCAGATTAATTTCACCAGTGTTATGGCCCTCGTTTTGCTGAAAAATGCCATATTAAGGCTTGTGAACACTCTAGCCCCTTCATTTATTATTTGATCTTTACCAAACTTGCACAGATTGTTAATAGCAATGAAATCTTGGACAAGTTTGAAAACCAGCTAGATTAGACTATTTGGGCCTTGTTTTTGCTAAAAATATGCCTTGTGAACACTCTAGCACCTTTATTTATTATTTGATCGTTACCAAACTTACAATGATTGTTATTATCTATGAAAACTCGCACAAGTTTGAAAACTAGCCAAATCGAATGAGTAACAGCAAAGTTATGGCCCTTGATTTGCTGAAAAAAGCCATATTCTGCCTTGTGAACACTAGCACTTTCATTTATTATTTGATCTTTACCAAACTTACATAGATTGTTAATATCAATGAAAGCTTGGACAAGTTTGAAACCAGCTAAATGGGATTAGTAACAGCAGAGATATGGTCCTTGTTTTTCTGAAAAAAGCTATATTCTGCCTTGTTCGCTGAAAAATGCCATATTCTGCCTTGTGAACACTCTAGCACCTTCATGTATTATTTGATCTTTACCAAACTTAGAAATATTGTCAATATCAATGCAAGCTCGGAGATGTTTGAAAACCAGCCAAATCGTTTTAGTAACATCGGAGTTATGGCTCTTGATTTAGTTAAAAATGCTGTATTTTGCCTCATTAAGACGAGAGGATTTCTTTTTGTCGAGTGTCGAGTTTCGAGTAAGAAAGGTGAGTTTCGAGTAAGTAAAGTGAGTTTCGAGTAAGAAATATTAAAAGTGAGTTTCGAGTTTGAATAAATAAAAAGTGAGTTTCGAGTAAAACAAGTAAAAAATGAGGTTCGAGTAAAACATATCAAAAGTGAGTTTCGAGTAAGACAAGTAAAAAGTGAGTTTCGAGTAAAACAAGAAAAAAGTGAGTTTCGAGTAAGAAATATTAAAAGTGAGTTTCGAGTAAGAACTATCAAAAAGTGAGTTTCGAGTAAGAATTATTAAAAAGTGAGTTTCGAGTAAGAATTATAAAAAAGTGAGTTTCGAGTAAGTATCATTAAAAAGTGAGTTTCGAGTAAGAATTATTAAAAAGTGAGTTTCGAGTAAGAACTTTAAAAAGTGAGTTTCGAGTAACGAAAAAAAGAAAGAGAAAAAACGAAACAATACGTATCTGGTATTAACTCTTAGATCTTGAGTTTTATTAATAATTCAACGTCTCGCCACAAAGCGGTGACAAATACATGTAATTCCTCTTTTCATTATTATTGTGCCATTCCTTTGTTAGTAAACATTACAAGCTAATCTCTCCGTCACATCATCATTACACAGACACCGAACAATTATCTGCATTTAAAATCTTGCATCACTCAGTTTTGGATGTTAATATGTCTCTTGGGAGACCTAGTGGCAGCATCTAGTATTATGTGTAGCAAACGTTTGTTATAATAAAAGCGAAATGCCCTTGATTTCAGAAAATTAACTTTAATAACTTTTTAAAATTATATACTTTAAGAAGCAGATAGTTTGGCTCTTGTGAGTGAAAATAATGCAGATTTATTTCTGCTTCTATTAGTTTAAATAGATCTACTTCATATATATGTAATATAATGCATTTATGGTAAAAATTTACACATTTGGTTTGTTCCTCAGCAAACACAAAAACACGTTTAATAATGTGGCACAACTATTTCACATTTTCTATAACCATTCTGAAACATTTGCACACTTTTAACATATTTTTACATTAAGATGCCTATCACGAGGAAACAATATTACAATAACCATTGTATCATACTATGTACTATAATATCAATTTATATATTAACACAATTGATAGGGAAGGAAAATGTTACTGTTTTATCGTATGACCTTCATGTTAATATAATATTATAATAATTAGATCATTAAAGTTGGACCTTATTCAGTTTTATCCTTTTTTATTTTTTGTTTGTTATTGTTGCGAAATCCCTTTTTAAAATTTAGTCAGTTTTAACATAACTATTATGGAAATGAAGAAAAAGTAAAGTCTAAAAGAGGTTTACAACTGATTACGACATACAATTTCCATATTCGACAATCAAATATACACATGTTTATAATCTACATAATAAAAGTAGCGAAAACATTACAAAAGACAAGTTACTAATACAATTAACACTAAAAGGGAGTATATCAGGCTTCTTTTTGTTACAACATAATGAAAACCAACAACAAATTGACAAATAAACTCGTTTATTCATATCATTCATTATATCATACCAATATTCAGACACTCAACAATAATTCATAAAACTATATACATATCTATTTGATTTTATTAATTTACAGTTCAAGTCCATCTTAGAGACGTGGACAGAGAAAGAACACATTTTCAAGGTTTTGATTTTGAGTTTTTGTTAATATTTAAAGATTTTTATGGCAACAGGTGTTCAGTGGTAAAATAGTTATGATAATTATATTAAACAAGTTTCTAATAATTTCGTGTTTTCATTACCTTTTATTTAAAAGAAACTAAACCTGATATATAGGCCTAGTAAATATTTTTGGGGAAAATTTATACATATTTAATAATAATAATAAAAAGGGAATTTAAGCATCTTTCAGTGAAAGAAAAGTAAATTTTGACACACTGTCCTTTGGTTTGGAATCGTCAAAGAAAATAAACACTTGAGTACTTGAATCACCTAATGCCGATTAATTAATGGGTAAATTGGACCTGCCATAGCGGAGAACCGCTATAATGATTATTGTAATAGCCATTAGCGTCATCTTTATAAGTCCAGACTCTATTGTGCCCATCGCGTCAGGTATACCTTGACGTGTTCGTTGGCGGACGGACTATAAACCTTAGAATTACACACACACACACGCGTCATCTTTATAGACTGTGATCATTCCATTTATTTATTTAACTCTAGTAATGAATTAAACTGCATGTCTGCAATAAGATGCCAATAATCTGGTCAACGGTGATATGTTCATTTGACAAATGTTCTTGTTACTAAACAGTTCCGAAAATCTACGATATCCTGTTAAATTAGGCGCTCTCTTATTTATTTGTTGAATAAGGTTTATTAATGTGTTAATTACTTGTGATTTAATGTCAAGTCAATCCAACTCAATTTCAATATGCAATTTAGTTTTATTAAATAGTGTTCATATCTTCATCAAAGTGTTAAATAGTGTTAATGTGTTTTATTAATATTGATTGGCTCAAACTCGGACAAAAACTATAGTGAAATTTGTGATAGTGAGAAAGTGTTTAAAAAGTGACAATTAACTGTGATCAATTAAATAAAAAGTTCATATAATAAGTTTAAAAAGTTAATTAGTGCTAAGCGCTACACGATATCGTTACCCTAATCTTTAATTGAACATATATAAGCAAAACTTATGAAAAACAAAAAAAAGAAAATATGTGGTCATACTACTAGTACTTTTTTCCGTTTCCATGGGTTGTAGTGCCAGATTTTAACTCATTGATTGGTACTTCCTTGGCGTTTGTAGATTTTCTCTAAACTTGCGATCACCGCCAATACAGGATGGCTGCCAAGTAATTATCGACGTTGGGTTCATGTAGCGATCGTCCAATATTAAAATAGACTTGCATTGTTCGATGGCAATAGGCTTACTAAACGTTTCGTGTACATTAACTATATAGAAAGTGATGAAATATTGATGTAGTGACTAAAAACAATTATCTGATAAATTATTTTGAAAACAAATCTGTTATTGGGACATTTAAGACTATGATACATAAATATTATCCAAAACTCTGGAAGTCAGATGCAACAAAGGTGTCTAAATTAAGAGCATATATAACTGGTAAAGATAATTGAGAAACTGGGCAGTGTGTACTTAAATGGAATATTCATTGTCAGCACAATATAGATTTTGTATTTGACCGTTAAGTCTGGAAACAGGATAATATATTGGCGAGCACCCCGGAGCAATGAACATGGACATGTTGCAATCAAAGACAAATTGAAGATGAAAGCAAATTTTTAATACAATGTACTTCTTACTATGACATAAGAGCAGACATTTTAATGAGCAATTTTCTGATAAACAGTTTAATATAATTATTGATTGATTTTTGATTGGTTGAATCGTCAACGTCGTTTTTTATGACATCGAGGGCTTCAATAATATGAATAATGTTTATAAAATTATATCTTGTAAACGTTCCGATTAAAGTAGCTTAATTCATTGTTAAAGATTATGTAAAAGAAGAAACCCATTATATAATTCATTACATATTACATTATGCCATTATGATTTTATGTTAAATAACAATAATTACTTTTTAAATAGGTGACGTATAGGTCCATTGTGCTTTGTGTGTTGTTAAAAAGTTCTATAATACTGTTTACCATGTAACATGTACATATTTACTTAGAAAGTAGGTGCATTTTTGCTTTATATCTCAAAAGCTTTTAATTACTTGTTTTTATCAATATAAATTGATATTTGTTTTCTATAAAAAAAAAACTTGTTACCATCTATTTGATATAAATTTGCCGTCGTTATTTAAATCGGTAGCTAAAATAAGCTTTTATAAAGTACATCCGCTCATTTTTAAATGAGATACTCACAATTCCGTTTATAGATACTTTGAATTGAAAACTTGTGTAAAACAAAGTATTACCCTAAATTTAATAAGGTACTTCTTACATTAATATAAATGTATGTATTTGTAAATTTATTGGTCATTGTTTCTTTTTCCATAATATGGATTGAAACTTAATAGGCACAATAAAAAGGGTAGGCTCACTTACCCAATTAATCATTTAGCCTTAGAATCTAAAAAATACTAAAAAGGCTGGAATATGTTACAATTTTTTCGTAATAGTAATAAGTATGAATATAACACGGTACGAAGAAGCCGTTAAAAGTAGCATGCAATTTATAAGAGAAATCGTCAAACATTTTTCATGAGCATGTATTTGTTACTGCACGAACAAATCAATTGTTGCTAAATAAGTAATGCATCGTAAAAGATAAATTCAATCAAACATCATTCAATTGGTACCTATCATACGTATGCATCCCCGCACGGTATAAATTATCACTGTGCGGGTCAACGATTCCTGACAGGTCAAATAAAATCAACAATACTACAAGAGGTAGACAGAGAACTCATATTATAAACTTGGTAAGATTCTATACATGTCGTCCCTATTTATGTTAAACCAAATTACCTAAATTTGTATTCAATATTATTCAAATGATTTAGTTAACCACATTTTACAATAACTGACTATTATCTAAATGTATGGTCAGACTATGAATATCATTAAATTTACAGTAAAAGTGTTTTTCCGTGAATATACGATATTTCAGAATAATTATAATATCCACTGGTTATTTCATATATATGATTCCATGCTTGTATCAATCATCTTGTATATCATGCCACCGACTGAGCCTTTTAAAACGACTTTATCTATAAGTATTTAAGGTCACAGTTAACAAGTATGGCTGAAAATTTTCATCTTGTATTAAACACCATCGAAAATGACACGGATGTTTATTGTAAATTGTGTACACTGCATGAAAAGAGGCTAGTTATAAACGAAAATAACTCCAAATTATTATTCTAAAAGTGACATATGTTTGGAAACAAATATTGTTTTGGCCGATTTTCAGTTATTTGTTTTACGCATTTCAATAGTCAAATAAACGAATTTTTATTGAATGATTCTCTTTTAATCAAATTGACAAAAATGGGGTCTTAACAAAACCAAATGCTTATAGGAGGGCTATCAACATCATGTTTTGAACTCTTATCTAACTACTTATAACTAGTAATACTCAATGCGGATTTAATGAGGCGCTGAAAACTTTTGATTATTGGTGACGTGACTACGATATTATTCTTACAATTATTGTTATATATGTTATATATCATATGGTCATATCATTTCAATTCGACGCAATCAGTAGTACATTATATCCTTTTATTATTTGTTTTGGTATATCAGCTCACCTGAGCCGATGGCTCATCACTCTTTTCATTTATGGAATCCGTTTGTCCAGGGTCGACTACGATGTATTGAGAAAATGTTCTAGGAACAATACTAGTAGCATAAACAATCTTCTCTACCTCAACCGCCCAAAACACATCTCCTAATGATTTTCTTTTTCAAATGTACAAATACTTGATTTTTTAACTCCGACCTGACCTCTATCATTTAGAATAAATGATGAACTGGTTGTTTATATTTAGGTTTCGGATTCTTTTACATATAGTTCATATGAGTACCTAACACGAACCACTAACGGATATGTATATATTACCGGCGCAATCAGCAAGATTAGTAATGTATTATTACATAAAGGTCAAGTCGGGGTTAAATAAATTTGGTAATACCATGTAACAATCGGTTTTAATTTTGTACTATGCCTTTTCTCATACAAATGTTTCAGGTAATTGAATATGTATAAATCAAGGCGAAGAACTGGCCCATCCCTGTCGTAGAATCGAAGCCTTGACTGCATCAAAAAAATAACTTCCAAGGTTCTAAGACATAATTACCTATAAATAACACATTTATCTCTTCATCAATCAAATTATAAAATAAAAAAATTAAGAGCTAATAGGAACACAAAATTATGTCACCTTCCGGCTATTCCACATAAAACATTATTTAATTTAAATAAAATTTTAAAACTATTTGAATCAAGTAACGTCGAAGAAATTAAATTAAAATGGAACTTTTAGTTTTTTGATAAATGAAGTTTTTAGACATGCATGCGTATTTTTGAATTTTAAAGACATTTTGTATAAATAATTTACCATTGTATTGTAATTTATGAGTATTGTGAAGTCATGTATATTTGATTATTATATTTATATGTACTTACCTGGTCAGTTACTGGTCAGTTGCACACCTATTTTTTCACCATTACTACTAGTAGCAATAGTGCTTTATCAATACACGAAATACCTTTAAAATTGAAACATATACATGTATGTCAGAAAACCTCATTTGTCAAAAAAACTACAATTTCAATTTTAACTCAATGTCTATGACAATACTTGAAATAGAATTTAAAGTTAAGAATTGTTTTAATATTTTAATAAAACTAAATAGCTTTATATGTGGAATCGCCGGAATATGTAAAAATATTTATCCCTTATAACTCTTTATTTTTTATTTTAAAATTTTGAAATTATGATTATTGATTGATGAGGAGATACATGTATTATTTATAGAATATTATGTCTTAAAACCTTAGAAGTTCATACATTTGAAGCAGTCGAGAGACAGAATCTAAGCCAACTCTTCGCTGTAACGACGTGACGCAATTATGCTATTTACATTATCTTTCCACATTATCATATATTTTACAAATAAACTATTTCACTTATTTATTGTTGTGATTTTTTCTGATGCCATAAATTAACATACTAATCAGTATAGATATAATAATATATCTAACACTATTATTTCTGATGATACAAATGAAGAACAAATAAAAATGGGAAAGCTGTAAAAAAAGTGATACACTTCAGTGCGTACATAACTGTCTTTCATGTATTGGCATCAAGTAGCTATAAACACATTACATACAAGTGTGACATACGGACTAACGATCCGATCAATCTTAAACAAACAAGAAACAAAGAGTGTATAATGGCAATTTGGTTATCTCAAATGACGTTTAGTAAAAACATCCCTAAAACAGGTAAACTATCCAATCAACCTGCGTATTTACCTGTATTTTTCTATTGTTAGAGTGACATCATATGAGATAACCAAATTGCCAGTATATTAAGGTTTGTAAGTTAGTCATTTAAGTTTATCCTTAGTAGTAAATCTACTATTTAAAAAGAATCACTGTGAACAAATCAGAACGATTAGCAGAAGCAGAATTATAAATATAAACATATAACAGTTTCAAAATAACATGATATTAAGTTTTGATTAAAAATGTACTTTCTGCAAGTCCAATACTTTTTATCAATACTTATCAAACCGAAAATAGAATCGATATTATTAATATTTTCACCAGTAAACCCGCGAGATCCTTAAAAGTTATATTCAACGAGTAATTAATGCAAACCTGGACTGTTTAGTTTGTGTTTATTCACGCTGTGCATAATGACAATCTAATTTATCAGATTTTCTTTATCTTACAGTTTCATTTAGTATTACTCGAAACTCACTTTTTGATTTCTTACTCGAAACTCACTTATTTACATTTTTTACTCGAAACTCACTTTTTTCTGTTCTTACTCGAAACTCACTTTTTTACATTTCTTACTCTTTTCTAACTCGAAACTCACTTTTTTCTGTTCTTACTCGAAACTCACCTTTTTACATTTCTTACTCGAAACTCACTTTTTTCTGTTCTTACTCGAAACTCACTTTTTTAAACTTCTTACTCGAAACTCACTTTTTTCTGTTCTTACTCGAAACTCACTTTTTTTCGAAACTCGAAACTAACTTTTTTTCTGTTCTTACTCGAAACTCACTTTTTTCTGTTCTTACTCGAAACTCACTTTTTTCTTTCCTTACTCGAAACTCACTTTCTTATTCGAAACTCAATTTTCTTACTCGAAATAAAGGACATATTTCCACTTTTAAAATTGTTTGACTGGCCGTTATTAATACCACGATAACCGGATCCTATCGTTTGTGTACGATCAGGTTCTGTGTTACGGAGACCATTCTGGTATTACTGACGGTACATTTGTGCTAATATTTGAATATCATTTTATTGCTTAAATAGTATTAGTATTTTTTATAGAAAAAAAAAAGTATTATATTATTAATATTATTTAAAAACCAAAAAAAATCATGTTAACATTCAAGAAACTGCTAATTGAAAGCAATGGTACTCACATAAATGTAGCTTCATGTAATCCAATTATATCCATAACGAAGTGTCTTGATCACAAGTGTCTACCTCTATTACATAAAGCACGTGTATAAAGCACGTGAATAACTCCCGAATTGCTCCGTTCTTGTTATAATCACAACAATTTGATCCACAAGTCCGTCAAAACATCACATTTCGAAACACACGCTTTACTACTAAACAAGTTCCCTCATTCATAAATTTGTATTCTACCAACATGAAAACAAATTCCGTGCAAACCCTGATAAGTCAACGTTAGCCTCTTCTCAGTGAACGTAATCTAATTTGCATATAAAAGGATGCATTTATTGATTCTTTAGCACAAAGAATTACTATACCATTCCATTACTGTATTTGTTTTTGTTCATATTTTTTTTTTTTTGTTCTGTTTATAATTGTTTCACCCTCTGTTTCATTATTCCCCTCTTTGTTCATTCTACGCATACATGTACATAACTCTCCCTTGTTCTCCATGTTTCTGGGGTTTCTTCACCAACTATGATAGAAGGGAGATAACAAGATGGGAAAAGGAGGATTTCATTAAATGCCATAAGGATGACACAATTGTCGCCGCTAGAAGTATTTTTGAAAACCACTAATGGAAGACAATATTAATAGTATAAGACGCGTACCGAATATATATCATGTTTACGAAATACTGGTATGTGTCCCTATTTAGACATGTAATTATTTATAATATCTTTGTGACTGCCCCCCTACCCCTTGCCCCCACCCCCACTACCCCCTCCCGACTCTCGACCATAATTACAAATTGAAATATATTGTTTATGTCGGTCATTAGTTACACTGTTTAATAATGTTGTTTGTATTGTATTGTATTATACATGTTCCTCATGTTTGCACCATGTTGATGCCTGAGAGTAATAAAGTTTATGTTGTTGTTGTTGTTGTAAAATATATGATAATGTGGAAAGATAATGTAAATAGCATAATTGCGTCACGTCGTTACAGCGAAGAGTTGGCTTAGATTCTGTCTCTCGACTGCTTCAATTGTATGAACTTCTAAGGTTTTAAGACATAATATTCTATAAATAATACATGTATCTCCTCATCAATCAATAATCATAATTTCAAAATTTTAAAATAAAAAATAAAGAGTTATAAGGGATAAATATTTTTACATATTCCGGCGATTCCACATACAAAGCTATTTAGTTTTATTAAAATATTAAAACAATTCTTAACTTTAAATTCTATTTCAAGTATTGTCATAGACATTGAGTTAAAATTGAAATTGTAGTTTTTTTGACAAATGAGGTTTTCTGACATACATGTATATGTTTCAATTTTAAAGGTATTTCGTGTATTGATAAAGCACTATTGCTACTAGTAGTAATGGTGAAAAAATAGGTGTGCAACTGACCAGTAACTGACCAGGTAAGTACATATAAATATAATAATCAAATATACATGACTTCACAATACTCATAAATTACAATACAATGGTAAATTATTTATACAAAATGTCTTTAAAATTCAAAAATACGCATGCATGTCTAAAAACCTCATTTATCAAAAAACTAAAAGTTCCATTTTAATTTAATTTCTTCGACGTTACTTGATTCAAATAGTTTTAAAATTTTATTTAAATTAAATAATGTTTTATGTGGAATAGCCGGAAGGTGACATAATTTTGTGTTCCTATTAGCTCTTAACTTTTTTATTTTATAATTTGATTGATGAAGAGATAAATGTGTTATTTATAGGTAATTATGCCTTAGAACCTTGGAAGTTATTTTTTTGATGCAGTCAAGGCTTCGATTCTACGACAGGGATGGGCCAGTTCTTCGCCTTGATTTATACATATTCAATTACCTGAAACATTTGTATGAGAAAAGGCATAGTACAAAATTAAAACCGATTGTTACATGGTATTACCAAATTTATTTAACCCCGACTTGACCTTTATGTAATAATACATTACTAATCTTGCTGATTGCGCCGGTAATATATACATATCCGTTAGTGGTTCGTGTTAGGTACTCATATGAACTATATGTAAAAGAATCCGAAACCTAAATATAAACAACCAGTTCATCATTTATTCTAAATGATAGAGGTCAGGTCGGAGTTAAAAAATCAAGTATTTGTACATTTGAAAAAGAAAATCATTAGGAGATGTGTTTTGGGCGGTTGAGGTAGAGAAGATTGTTTATGCTACTAGTATTGTTCCTAGAACATTTTCTCAATACATCGTAGTCGACCCTGGACAAACGGATTCCATAAATGAAAAGAGTGATGAGCCATCGGCTCAGGTGAGCTGATATACCAAAACAAATAATAAAAGGATATAATGTACTACTGATTGCGTCGAATTGAAATGATATGACCATATGATATATAACATATATAACAATAATTGTAAGAATAATATCGTAGTCACGTCACCAATAATCAAAAGTTTTCAGCGCCTCATTAAATCCGCATTGAGTATTACTAATTATAAGTATTTAGATAAGAGTTCAAAACATGATGTTGATAGCCCTCCTATAAGCATTTGGTTTTGTTAAGACCCCATTTTTGTCAATTTGATTAAAAGAGAATCATTCAATAAAAATTCGTTTATTTGACTATTGAGTAAAACAAATAACAGAAAATCGGCCAAAACAATATTTGTTTCCAAACATCCGTGTCATTTTCGATGGTGTTTAATACAAGATGAAAATTTTCAGCCATACTTGTTAACTGTGACCTTAAATACTTATAGATAAAGTCGTTTTAAAAGGCTCAGTCGGTGGCATGATATACAAGATGATTGATACAAGCATTGAATCATATATATGAAATATGTTTATATGAAACAGGTTTCTAAAACCAGCGGATATTATAATTATTCTGAAATATCGTATATTCACGGAAAAACACTTTTACTGTAAATTTAATGATATTCATAGTCTGACCATACATTTAGATAATAGTCAGTTATTGGAGAGCACTGTAATAACAACACATCAAAATATTTTTTAAATTTTAATAGATTTGGCAAATATTGGGCGTGGCATGGATTGAAAAACAAGCCCCAAGCATGGGGTTTAACAATTGGGCTGCCGGTAAGCACAAAAGACCATTATGGCAAGCCCTTACAGTAGAAAGCATTAAGCAATAAAGCAGATGAATATTACACTATTAAGGACATAAATACATGTGCACCAAATTAAATGTTCATTATGAAAGCAACTTTTCTGATAAGCATTTAAGCAAGTGTTGAAAGCACGGTTGATATTCAAGCATAATTACAAGTGCACCGAATTCAATCAATTCAAATGTTTTTTATCAATTCGTACGGACAGCAAATTTGTATATAATTTATGTTTAGATTACAATTCAGTCTCTGGGTATACAGGAGCTGAATAAATTTAAACTGAAACTTATATGTCCTTCCTTTCACACCTTCGCTGCCCGCCATTCAGTCTCTGGGTATACAGGAGCTGAATAAATTTAAACTGAACTTATATGTCCTTCCTTTCACAAAACTTCCAGCAAGCATGTAAATGTTCTTAATATCCATGCCACACCAGTAATGGTTGACTACGTAAGTGGATCCAGAGGAAGACATCAACTGAAAATATATAAATCAGAGAAAGCAACATGATCTTGCAACATAAAATACTATCTTTTGAATATAAGTATTGACAAATAATGAAATTTCTTTAATGAACTTATCGTACTTATACAACTTCATAACACTATTATCGATTGCAATCAATGATCCTGTGGGCTGGGAGGGAGGGAATTTAAATTGTTAACATAAGCTAAAGCAGTACCTCGATGTGAATCCAAGATGACGGTGTAGATCTAAGAACACTGCACCGTGAAATTTACTCCCTAAGTTCAAAACGCTAATTTTGTGTCATCCAATAACCGTTGACTATAACAGATATTATAGTCAGTATTATTGGAGAGCACTGTAATAACAACACATCAAAATATTTTTTAAATTTTAATAGATTTGGCAAATATTGGGCGTGGCATGGATTGAAAAACAAGCCCCAAGCATGGGGTTTAACAATTGGGCTGCCGGTAAGCACAAAAGACCATTATGGCAAGCCCTTACAGTAGAAAGCATTAAGCAATAAAGCAGATGAATATTACACTATTAAGGACATAAATACATGTGCACCAAATTAAATGTTCATTATGAAAGCAACTTTTCTGATAAGCATTTAAGCAAGTGTTGAAAGCACGGTTGATATTCAAGCATAATTACAAGTGCACCGAATTCAATCAATTCAAATGTTTTTTATCAATTCGTACGGACAGCAAATTTGTATATAATTTATGTTTAGATTACAATTCAGTCTCTGGGTATACAGGAGCTGAATAAATTTAAACTGAAACTTATATGTCCTTCCTTTCACACCTTCGCTGCCCGCCATATGGATGGGCGCCCGGACACTCCAAGTCATAGAGTAGAGTGTCCAGGCGCCCATCCACCGCCAAAAATAGGGGAAACATTTTTTGGCAGCAGCGAAGAGTGTGTATCAAAAACAAAATATCCGAATGCCACGCCCAAAACAGAAACGGTGCCAAAAAATATCTATTTTCTCATCACTGCCTACTTTAAATGAAACATTAAAATCCAGCCGCTAACTGGGTAAGAAACAAGTTCTTCCCCACATTTAATAAATGAACACCATCCTGTTCAAGAAAGGTATCATCAGCCGGAACGTTTGGGTATGCTAACTGGTTTAAGAAACAAATTGTTCCCCACAGTTAATTATGAACACCATCCTGTTCAAGACAGGTATCATCAGCCTGAATGTCTGGGTGTAGAAAATAAAGGCCCCCAATATCTATTATCGCCTTAGCAGCGTAACTGTTTAACCGCTTTCTGGCCCTTGTCCTTTCTAAAGGATTGATAGATAACGCCATGAAAGCCGAGGAAGTATTTAAGAACAAACAACGACCACATCTAAAAACCTTTAATGGGTATTTCCCTCAATCATTTCCCCACGACCACATGAGTTGATGCATCAGACATTGGCAAAATAAATAAATGTCAGTAAATTATCAAGTAATTAAAGGTTGGAGGGTGATTTAACTGTAATGTGTCTCGAAAAACAAACTGACTGTTAAACGTGCCTAAATTAGCATCAGGAATATCGATCTTAAGCGGTTAAATAATATGAAGTGTAACATATACATGATACTCAGTTGCAGACTTAGAACTCTGAATGATTTCTGATAAAGCATGTATCTTTCCTACTGTTTCGCGTGCCATGGTTATTTTCATTTCAGACAGCAAACAACTGATATACATTTGTTTGTGTACAATATGCACATTTTCTTAAGTGTATTAACTTTTGTCTCCTGGATAATCAAGTTTATTGCTATTATAAACATGACTTTAACTGCATTTTTACCTTTGACCTACGATCGATTTTAGACTTGTGTAAACAATCATCATCATGAAGCGCCGAAGTAATTGATGAACAGTAAGTCAATCAATCGGAACATGAACTACAACTATCTAAAGGCTAAACCATCTAACACTCCGACAACCATACACGAAGAACATGTATCCTTTTCAAGTAAACTAGCCCGCATTAAAAAGGTTAGCCACACAACTGTGTAAACTCCTTGTAACTAATACATAAAGATGTCATCGTGATGCTGACAATTGGAATGACATTTGTCTCATTTATCATCTTCTTGTATGACAACCTAAGATGAAGTTGGTGACTTGGAGGAAATGTGTTATTATAGTACAATTTGCAACCTGCCCAGGATCTATTGTGCATATACCTTTTGGACGCCATGTTGTTTATATAACTTTGACTATGACTATTGACTAAAAACCCCAGAGCTACACACACACACACGCACAAACTGCATTGTGGAACCCTGCAGAGAAGTTGTTATTTTGAATAGACACAGCACAGAAGTGGTTTTATAATTTAGTGACCATGCACATAACTGGTTTAAAGTGCGGTGTATTGACTAGGGACAAGCCGAAAATACAGATAACTAAATTTCAATGAACCCCTGGCAAAAATACCTAGTGCAGGATAAATAAAAAATCAACCTGGTACAGGATAGTTGAAACCTCATCGATCCAATGGATTGGCCCAACAATAAACCAATGATCAAATGGAATAGCCTTAAAATGAGGCATTATGATAAGTATGCAACCATTTACCATGTCTTGAATATGTCCACCACTGATGAAGCACTGATAAGGCACTGTCGATGCATTAAATATGAATGTATTAAACATTGTAGGGATATATTTCCAAACTCTACACGACAAAGTTTCGAAATTCACAAAGATGCTATGAGTAACAAGTAAAAAGTGGAACTTTACATACAATACCAACACGAGGACAATATGACCTGTTCCACACATTGCATCCGATACCGACATAGAACATTTTGACTGGTGTTAAGTCAACTTGATGGTTACACGAACTGAAAAATAAGGCAAAATGTCCTAAAGATTGAAACAAAATAAGCCTTGAAAGATGTGATAGAGATCCAATTAAGATTAGGCAGCATCAGCAACAGCGTCAGTATAAAACAACAGCCACTGTAATGAAAACATTATTGCACGCAAACTGAATAAATGTCAAGTTGATCGCTAGACGATAAGCATGGAATGTTTTATAAACAGTTAATTTAGAAGAACGGCAAGTACAATTGAGGCATGAATAATTTTTAACTGTTAAACAGTATTAATTCAAATTAAAATAATGCCATATCCGACACAATACTTCCGCACCATCTTAGACGCACGCTCGGAAGGTATGACGTCATCTACCGCTATGGGTCATGAATATTCATTGCCTCCATTGGCAGACCAACAACTTACAGCCAACAGCAGCAAGGTAAAATTAGGTGAATAATGTGTTCTTACTGCTG